>OY740807.1:37480307-37580307 GCA_963514005.1 Raja brachyura | reverse complement strand
CGTCAAGAAGGAACTGCAGATGCTGGAATAATTGGAAGGTAGACAAAATTGCTGGAGAAACTCAGCGGGTGAGGCAGCATCTATGGAGCGAAGGAAATAGGCAACGTTTCGGCACGAAACCCAAGGATTTGAAGGAAATAGGTAACGTTTCGGGCCGAAACCCCTTGGGTTTCGGCCCGAAACGTTGCCTATTTCCTTCGCTCCATAGATGCTGCCTCACCCGCTGAGTTTCTCCAGCAATTTTGTCTGCTACTAAAGTAGTTCAGGACCGCTCTCTAGTTGGTGGTAGGATGGTTCAGTTGCCTGATAACAGCTGGGAAGAAACTGTCCCTGAATCTGGAGGTGTGCGTTTTCACACTTCTCTGCCTCTTGCTTATGGGAGAGGGGAGAAGAGGGAGACTGGCCCTTGTTTGTGCTGCTGGCGTTGCTGAGGCAGCGTGCGGAGTTGCTGATCGGTGCGAAGTCCTCTGTTGCTTCATTACCCCAAACTATTACGCCTCCCCCAGCTTTTTGTGTAACCCCCAATAACCTGATATGTTGCTAAAGAAGGAACTGCAGATGCTGGAGAATCGAGGGTTACACAAAAGTGCCCGTTCCCACCAGCGTGCGCCTGCATGCGGCAAGCGCGACCAAACCGGCAGCGGGGGCCACATGGAGGTCGGGTGATCCCCTGTACAGGGCCGTTCCCACCAGCGTGCGCCTGTATGCGGCAAGCGCGACCAAACCGGCAGCGAGGGCCGCGCGGAGGTCGGGTGAGTGGCGCAACGCGGCGCAAAGTGAGGCGAACTTGGAGCGAAGTCTAAGGTAAGTTCGCCAGGACAGAGAGGGGCACACAGAGAGGGGCACAGAGGCACACACACAGAGGGCCATGAAGCCACACACATAGAGGGTCACGGAGGCACGACGTCGGGGCGGTGTGTAATGCGTCGAGGCGACTGCGAGCCGACAAGCGTTGCCGCGCGGAATTTTTGAACACGGTCAGTTTTTCGGAGCGCCGCGCGATGTGGGAACGAAGTCTGCACAATTCCGCACGGCTCCGGCGATCGAAGTGGGACCGGCCCCGCGACGCCGGACAGCTCAAGCGACCACGTTAGGTCGCGCTCATCGCATGGAGTTGCATGCTGGTGGGACAGGCCCTTTAGTTTCTTGCATATCTTTCAGCAGTTGTTCTTTATCTCTCCACATCGCCGTCTAAATCTCTCCTTTCCATTTTCCCTGTCCAGTCTGAAGAAGGGTCTCGACCCGAAACGTCGCCCATTCCTTCTCTCCAGAGATGCTGCCTGTCCCGCCGAGTTACTCCTGCTTTTTCGCATCTATCTTCGGTTGAAGCCAGTTTCTTCCAATAGATAACTGGCTCGGAATTAATGACACCTTTGTACTAACCATGAATTAATACAATGCTTTATTTCCACAGCTCAGTATTTTTATCTTGCACCCCCATTAACCTTCATTCCTGGCTCTCTTTTTCCGAGGGTTTAATCTCCTGCTGGGGAGATCGGACGAGCAAGGGTGGGGGGGGGGGGGGGGGGGGGGGGGGAGAGGCCCTGAGGTGTCAATTGTTCTCACAGTTTGGCAGTCCAACAAGGACCTCCCATCCAGAAGCACCGCTGAGTCGAGAGAGCATGCATGCAATGCTGGCGATTTAAACTGGCAGACATCCCGCCAAAGGTGCAAACAGATGTCATCGCTCGGGAGAACCTGGGAAACAAAACTCCTTTTTAAAAATCGGTCGCATTTATTTATTTATCTGTGGAGCGGTGGGGTAGGCGACTGAGCCATCCGACCACAACTGGAGAGTAGTCCTGAGCTACGGGCTACACAGTGGCACAGCGGTAGAGCTGTAATTCATCCATCACGATGGGACCTGGTCAATGGAGCAACAAGGCGTTTGGGCTACACGGTGGCGCAGCGGTAGAGTTGCCGCCTTACAGCGCCGGGGACCCGGGTTCCATCCTGACTACGGGGCGCTTGTCTGTACGGAATTTGTACCTTCTCCCCGTTTCAAAGTCAAAGTCAAAGTCAAACAAACTTTATTGTCATTTAAAAATACATATATGCAGTTCCAAACGAAATTCCGTTGCATTTGGCTCCCTGTGCAACACGATAATTAACAGAAGGATAAAATGGATAAAATGGATAAAAGGATAAATAGACAATGGTGGCAGCCCATTACATGGCATTCAGGAGTCTGATGGCTCGTGGGAAGAAGCTGTTGCAGAACCTTGATGTTCTGCTCCTTATGCTGCGATATCTTTTGCCCGAGGGCAGCAGAGTGAACAGTCCGTGATGGAGATGTGTGGGGTCTTTTATAATACTGCTGGCCTTAGACACGCAACGTTTGGTCGCAATATCCTCGATTGAGGGGAGAGAGGTCCCGATGATTTTTCCGCTGTCCTCACCGCTCTCTGCATGGACTTCCAGTCAGAGGCTCTACAGTCCCCAAACCAGACAGAGATACAATCGCATTGAAACATATAAGATTGTTAAGGGTTTGGACATGCTAGAGGCAGGAAACGTGTTCCCGATGTTGGGGGAGTCCAGAACCAGTTTAATAATAAGGAGTAAGCCATTTAGAACAAAGATGAGGAAACACTTTTTCTCACAGAGAGTTGTGAGTCTGTGGAATTCTCTGCCTCAGAGGGCGGTGGAGGCCGTTTCTCTGAATGTGTTCAAGAGGGAGCTAGAAAGGGCTCTTAAAGATAGTGGAGTCAGGGGATATGGGGAGAAGGCAGGAACGGGGTACTGATTGGGGATGATTAGCCATGATCACATTGAATGGCGGTGCTGGCTCGTAGGGCCAAAATGGCCTACTCCTGCACCTATTGCCTGTTGTCTATTGTCTATTGACATGCGTGGGTTTTCTCCGAAATCTTTGGTTTTCTCCAACACAACCAAAGATGTACAGGTTTGTAGGTTAATTGGCTTGGTATGAATGTACAATTGTCCCTTGTGTGCGTAGGGTCATGTTACTGTGCGGGGATCGCTGGTTGGTGCGGACTCAGTGGGCCGAAGGGACTGTTTCCGCGCTGTATCTCCAACACTAAAACTAAATTCACAGATAGTCGATAATTAATTTAGCTTACAACTGGGCAGCTTACAACCCAGCGGTACGAACATGAACTTCTCTAACTTCAAGTAGCCCCCTGCTTTCCCCCTCTCTCCACCAAGTTCTCCAATCAGTCTGGCTCTCTCCGACTACATTTCTATCTCTGTTTGCTCTGTTGTTGCCTCCTCGATCCTTGATCTCCATCCCCTTTGTCCTATTTTCACACCTTGCACTTCCCTATCTCTGTTTGCTCCGTTGTTGCCTCCTCGATCCTCGATCTCCATCCCCTTTGTCCTATTTTCACACCTTGCACTTCCTTATCCGTGAACCCCCCCCCCCCCCCCTCCTCCCGTGACTGAAGAAGGGTCTCGACCCGAAACGTCGCCCATTCCAATCTCTCCAGAGATGCTGCCTGTCCCGCTGAGTTACTCCAGCATTCTGTGTGTCTATCTCCAGTTAGTTACGAGTGATCCCATTAAGAAGTAAACAGTAGTCTGGGAGGAAGATCTATTGGGCCCTGCAGTGCCATTGTCTTAGAAAGAAATTAAAAACAAATTGCTGGAGACTGGGGCATAATTTAGAGACTCGCGGCAATTTTATGACTTGCTAATGTTCCTAATTACATGCCCGTGAAAGACTTAATTAATTGGGGAAGCAGCCAAAGTAGAGAGAGTGTGTTTGTTATCATAGTTCCAGAGCATTGATTTTAGTGCCTATAGAGAATTTACCACCTCACTATTTGCAGAAAGAAAATGCAAGTCTCTTAAAAGGAATACATTATGACAAACCCCTCACAGCTACCTTAATATCGTCTCCCCTGTTCAGCCAAGACATTGGCAGTAATATTTTGTAAATGTGTGGCAGTGTTAATTGCCTTGCGAAGGAAATGGGTTCCGCTTGGACGGCGCAGGAGAATCTTATAAACTTATTTCCCCCTCGCACCCAATTTAAAGACAATATTAACTAATCACAAAGTTGATAAGTGTGGATGCATGGTTGCCTCCATGGTGTTACAGAAATGTAACAGTTGCTTCGTGCCTCACGTGCTTGGTGAAGGGATGTGGAGAGGATGTTCCCGCTGGCGGGAGAGTCAACAGCCTCGGAATTAAAAGACGCGCCTTCAGGAAGGAGATGAGGAGGAATTTCTGTAGCCCGAGGGTGGTGAATCTGTGGGATTCATTGCCACGGAAGGCTGTGAAGACCAGGTCAATCAGTATTTTCAAGGCGGAGGTTGACAGATTCAGTACGGGCGTCAGGGGTTACGGGGAGAAGGCAGGAGAATGGGGTTGAGAGGGAAAGATAGATCAGCCATGATTGAATGGTGGAATAGATTTGATGGGCTGAATGGCCTAATTCTTCTCCTAGGACTTATGAGGTCCTGAGCTTCGTTTAGTTTAGCTTAGAGATACAGCGGGGAAACAGGCCCTTCGGCCCACCGAGCCCGCGCCGACCAGCGATCCCCGCACACTAACACTAACCCAAACACACTAGGGCCAATTTACAGTTTTACCAAGCCAATTAACCTACAAATCCGCAAATCTTTTAAGTGTGGGAGGAATCCGGAGCACCCGGAGAAAATGGGGAGAACGTACAAACTCCGCACAGACAGCATCCGTAGCCAGGATCGAACCTGGGTCTCTGGTGCCGTGAGGCAGAGACTCTACCGCTGCGCCACCGTGCCGCTGTGCTGAGTCGGGGTGCAGTCAAGCGACCTTCTTATCCTTTGCACCCAAATGGAGTTTAGAAGTATAAGGGGGGGGGGGGACACCTCATTGAAACGTGCAGAATATTGAAAAACCTGGATAGAGTGGATGTGGAGAGGTCCAAGATCGTGTGAGCTCCATGATAGGAGGGCTATGAAAGAATTAGCCTCTATGAGAGCAATGATCACTTGAACTCCTGCAGTACCTTCTACGCACTAAAATATTGTACCGTGCTCACCATACGAGGGAGGTGAACTGAGGTGTGGCCGGTTAGAGTCATTGAGTGATACGGCGAGGAAACAGGCCCTTCAGCCCAACTTGCCCACACCTGCCCCCATACCCCATCTACACTAGTCCTGCCTGTCTGCGTTTGGCCCATATCCCTCCAAATCTGTCCTATCCATGTACCTGTCTGATGGGGTCAAGGAAAGAGGCTTTCCACCAATCTTTCCAACCACCACGCACGAGAAGCACAAGAAGCGACAAGGACAGATACCGTTGTGTGCAGATACCGAGAAGTGTATTCAGCTCTGGCCGAACAACTTCTAACCTTGCGTGCGGTCTCGCAAGAATAAGAACCTGTCCAATTGTTTCTCAAACGTTGGGATAGTCCCAGCCTCAACTACCTCTTCCGGCAGCTCGGTCCAAACACCCACCACCCTCTGTGTGAAAAAGTCACCCCTCGGGTTCCTATTACGTCTTCCCTCACCATAAACATAGACATAGAACATAGAAAAATAGGTGCAGGAGTAGGCCATTCGGCCCTTGGAGCCTGCACCACCATTCAATGTGATCATGGCTGATCATCCAACTCAGTATCCCGTACCTGCCTTCTCTCCATACCCCCTGATCCCTTTAGCCACAAGTGCCACATCTAACGCCCTCTTAAATATAGCCAATGAACTGGCCTCAACTACCTTCTGTGGCAGAGAATTCCAGAGACTCACCACTCTCTGTGTAAAGAATGTTTTCCTCATCTCGGTCCTAAAGGAATTCCCCCTTATCCTTAGACTGTGACCCCTTGTTCTGGACTCCCCCAACATCGGGAACAATCTTCCAGCATCTAGCTTGTCCAACCCCTTAAGAATTTTGTAAGTTTCTATAAGATCCCCCCTCAATCTTCTAAATTCCAGCGAGTACAAGCTGAGTCTATCCAGTCTTTCCTCATATGAAAGTCCTGACATCCCAGGAATCAGTCTGGTGAATCTTCTCTGTACCCCCTCTATGGCAAGGATGTCTTTCCTCAGATTTGGAGACCAAAACTGTACACAATACTCCAGGTGTGGCCTCACCAAAACCCTGTACAACTGCCATGTACCTCCCTGCTCCTATACTCAAATCCTTTCGCTACGAATGCCAACATACCATTTGCTTTCTTCACTGCCTGCTGCACCTGCATGCCTACTTTCAATGACTGGTGTACCATGACACCCAGGTCTCGTTGCATCTCCCCTTTTCCTAATCTGCCACCATTCAGATAATAGTCTATCCTCATGTTTTTGCCACCAAAGTGGATAACCTCACATTTATCCACATTATACTGCATCTGCCATGCATCTGCCCATTCACTCAGCCTATCCAAGTCACCCTGCAGCCTCCAAGCATCCTCCTCACACCTAACACTGCCCCCCAGCTTGGTGTCATCTGCAAATTTGGAGATGTTGCATTGAATTCCCTCGTCCAAATCATTAATATATATTGTAAATAGCTGGGGTCCTAACACTGAGCCTTGCGGTACCCCACTAGTCACTGCCTGCCATTCTGAAAAGGACCCGTTTACTCCTACCCTTTGCCTCCTGTCTGCTAGCCAGTTCTCTATCCACATCAATACTGAACCCCCAATACCGTGTGCTTTAAGTTTGTATGCTAATCTCTTATGCGGGACCTTGTCGAAAGCCTTCTGAAAGTCTAGATATAACACATCCACTGGTTCTCCCTTATCCACTCTACTAGTTACATCCTCGAAAAATTCTATCAGATTTGTCAGACATGATTTACCTTTCGTAAATCCATGCTGACTTTGTCCAACGCCCTCTGCCCTCTATGCAACCTATGCCCTCTGGTCCACAATTCCCCTACTCTGGGCAAGAGACTCTGAAGAAGGGTTTCGGCCCGAAACGTTGCCTATTTCCTTTGCTCCATAGATGCTGCTGCACCCGCTGAGTTTCTCCAGGACTTTTGTCTACCTTTGATTTTCCAGCATCTGCAGTTCCTTCTTGAACACTCTGCATCTATCTACCCGATCGATTCCTCTCATGATTTCATACACCTGTAAAAGATTTAGGAGTTTTGGCTGGAGAAGTGGTTGGGTAAAGATGAGGTGGAATACAAACGAGGTGGTGAGGAACAGGGTGCAGAGTTTTATCGAGGGCATCTTGCCACTTTATTTATATGTTCTAATTTTACTGTCTGTCATAGTTCAGTGATGGACAAGCCGTCCTCATTGCAGGATTGTTCCGGGCCTTGACTTGCGGTGTGCTACGAGGTGTATTTATTGCTGAGTGCAAGAAAGCGGTGAAAAAAAAGCCTTTTTGTTAGATCAAGGCATTTTTATGTCGCTTTTTTGGTTGTGGACAACAGGCCACTCCCTCTTCTAACATCTCCCATCGGGCAAGAGGTGCAGAAGTGTGAAAACGCACACCTCCAGATTCAGGGACAGTTTCTTCCCGGCTGTTATCAGGCAACTGAACCATCCTACCACAACCAGAGAGCAGTGCTGAACTACGATCTACCTCATGGGACATCTTTGGACTATCGCTGATCCGACAGCTGGTTTAACCTTGCACTGAACGTTATTCCCTTATAACAACAACAACAATACCGTTTACAACGTATCATGTATATCTATACACTGTAAATGGCTCAATTGTAAGCATGTATTGTCTTTCCGCTGACTGGATAGCACGCAATAAAAGCTTTACCTTTAACTGTACCTTGGCACCTGGGCGGAAATCCTGTGGGGGGGACGGGGGGCACGCCCGCTCCCATGTTCTGATGGGGGACAATTCCCCCCCCCCCCCCATTTTTGTAATCCGGATTTTGAAATTCGGGGGAAAGAAATCTATTAAAATTTTCGCTTTCCACGAGACAGTGGGGGTGTCACTGTTAAACGCTTGTTAAATGTTTCTATTAACATCGTATTAACACGATGTGTCACCAATTGTGCTTTGACCTTCAAGTATTACTGAAGGTATTCCCGGAGAATTTCTTAAAGCTGTCGGATGCGGGCACAATTATCATTTGAATTAATTAGATGTATTGGTGGATGGGAAAGGTTTAAAAGGGTATCGGATTTAAATGGGTCAGGTCATTAAGGACTCCGGTCGAACGGGTTTCCTAGCTGGCTTGCAGGTAAGCCCCTCATTCACGGGCACTCACGTTATTTAGTATGTTTTTCCCATCTCTCGCTCTCTCTCTCTCCCCTCCAAGGTTGGTTCTTCTGTTTGCCATTATTTGCTTCAGTTTTATTTGTTTAAGTGTTACTCATCACATTCAAGCGGGTATCAGACGCTTTCTAAGGGCTGAATCGGCCCGTTTGTGGGGCCTTTCATCACCGGCGCGGCTTAAAATCAAACTGCTGCGTTGAGGCGATCGAGGCTCCTGATGTTGAAGCCCCCGCCGGCCGATTTTAAACCGCGCCGGGCGATGAAAGGCCTCGTGAACGGGCCGATTCAAGCCCCACGACTCGGGCGGACAAAGCTGCTGTTGCTGGAGTTCAGAGTCGGTCCACAACTAAGTCAGCTCCCGATTTTACCGTCCACAGGGCCCACGGCCGAAGCCTCGCGCGTGTGTGTGTCCCTCCCATGTTTTTATAGCGTTTTCCGCCCCTGCCAGACATTGATTGATAGCAAATTACCCTGGATGTTTCCACCAGTGGGAGAGTCGAGAGTCTAGGACCAGAGGTCACACCCTCAGAATTAAAGGACTTTCCATTTGGAAGGAGATGAGGAGGAATTTCTTTAGATAGAGGCTGGTAAATCAGTGGAATTCTTTGCCACTAAAGGCTGTGGAGGCCAAGTCAGTGGATATGTTTAAGGCAGAGATAGATAGATTCTTGATCAGTGCGGGTGTCAGGGGTTTACGGGGAGAAGGCAGGAGAATGGGGTTAGGAGGGAGAGATAGATCAGCCATGATTGAATGGTGGAGTGGACTTGATGCTCAAGTTCAGACTTAAGACGGAGAGCGTGGAAACAGGTCCTTCAGCCCATGGAGTCCTCGCCGACCAGCAATCTCCACATACTAGCACTTCCTCCACACTAGGGACAATTTACAATCTCATCAAAGCCAATTAACCTACAAATCATAAATGATAATCGTACTTTATTAGCCAAGTATGCTTTGGATCATACGAGGAATTTCATTTGATTGGAATTGATCTCCAAATTGGAGTGTGGGAGGAAACCGGAGCACCCGGAGAAAACCCACACGGTCCAGGGAGAAATGTAGAAACTCCGTACAGACGGTGCACCCGCAGGCAAGATCGAACCCGGGTCTCTGGCGCTGTGAGGCAGCGACTCTACCGCTGCGCCACCGTGCCGCCGTTGTGATGCATAAAAATCGCCCAAGAAACCAGACAATAAGAATAAACCCGAAATGCAGCATTATTTAATATCCCGCGATGCATTTACGGGTCGTGACCCACTGGACTTGTACCGCTGGAAATAGTATTTCACAAAAAAACACCATTTCTAAGCCATATATATTCCATCAATTTTAAATAACTGAATATGCCTTATTTTAAAATACCATTTGGAATCATTTGCTTGTCACATTAGTGATAATTTTGGTTTGTAAATGAGGCATATATTTAAAGGCTTTTAAAGCCTGCCTTTTAATATCCTTTGATGCCTTAAATAAAGGCCTCAAAGTTTCACAAATGAACTCAATAAGCGGAAAAGCCAGGTGATTAATTTGATCCATGGCTGGTTGTGAATGTGGTGCCAGCTTCTAATACAATTCTGGCTTCATTGAAGGCTTATCCCGTACTACAGAACATAGAAGGCACAAAACACAGCACAAGAGTAGGCCCTTCGGCCCACAATGTCTGTTCTGAACATGATTGCAATTCGGGGGTGGCACGGTGGCGCAGCGGTAGAGTTGCTGCCTCGCAGCGCCAGAGACCCGGGTTCGATCCTGACCACGGGTGCTGTCTGTACGGAGTTTGTACGTTCTCCCCGTGACCTGCGTGGGTTTTCATCGAGTTTCCTTCCACACTCCAAAGACGTGCAGGTTAGCAGATTGACTAGCTTCGGTAAAATTGTAAAAATTGCACTTATTGTGTAGGAAATTGCACCTATTTTCTATGTTTCTATGTTTTTAGTATAGTGGTAGTGAGCGGAGGGACTGCTGGTAGGCGGGACTTTGTGGACACCAGCACTATCCCACACACACCAGGGATCATTTACAATTTTACCCAGCCAATTAACTTACAAACCCAAACGTCTTTGTTGTGTGGGAGGAAACCGGAGCACCTGAAGAAAACCCACGCAGGTCGCAGAGAGAACATGCAAACTCCGTAAAGACAGCACCCGCGGTCGGTCAGGCTTGAACCCGGGTCTCTGGCTCTGTGAGGCAGCAACTCTACCGCTGCGCCACCCCATTGCATCTCTGAGGTTTAAAGTCTAGAGTGTTTCACGATGAGATTTTGGCATTAGACTGTTGCCATTAGTTGGCCAATGTTACACAGATGGGACATCTTGGTCAGCATGGGCAAACTGGGCCGAATGGCCCGTTTCCCTGCTTTGTGGCTCCATAACTCCATTTTACTGCATTTGTATGGTTGGTTCTGCTGAGGTTTCCTTGAGATTTCAAGTTATGATGAGTGTGTACGCTAAGGATAAGGTCACAGTCTAAGGATAAGGGGGAATTCCTTTAGGACCGAGATGAGGAAAACATTCTTTACACAGAGAGTGGTGGGTCTCTGGAATTCTCTGCACAGAGGGTAGTTGAGGCCAGTTCATTGGCTATATTTAAGAGGGCGTTAGATGTGGCCCTTGTGGCTAAAGGGATCAGGGGGTATGGAGAGAAGGCAGGTACGGGATACTGAGTTGGATGATCAGCCATGATCATATTGAATGGCGGTGCAGGCTCGAAGGGTCGAATGGCCTACTCCTGCACCTATTTTTCTATGTTTCTATGTTTCTAAAATATTGCACTTTAAGTAACGCCATCCCCCCTCCTGCAATGTCCAATAAAACTGATAACGCGATGTCATTTTTTTATTTCATCTGTTTCTAACAACCTGACACTTTCTACATTAATCATTCCCAAAATAAAGATTACCTTTGGATAGTTAATCCAATGAGCTGATTTGTACTGAAGGCAGTGGCTTTTGAAGGGGAGGGGGTGGCCAAGTATGTGTCTCCACTCACAAGATGGATGGGAATGAGGCCCAGGTTCAAACCTGCTCCCCCCCCACCTCTTTACTGATCCTTATTAAAATAACCTCTTGTTACACTGCGTCATCAAAACCCCCTGCTGCTCCGCACAAGGTTATGTCACGAGAGCTTCAGTAAATACCTTTGAATCTTTCCCAAGATCAACATGCACTAATGGACCTGTCCCACTTACGCAACTTTCTTGGCGACTGCCGGCACTAATCACAGGTTGCCGAAAGTTTTCAACATGTTGAAAATCCAGCGGCGACCAGAAAGACGCTACGAATCTTTGGGCGACTGAAGAGACTCACGACTCACCACCGTACAGGCGACATGTCACGGGGTGAAGCCCGTACGGTCGTGAGTAGTCGCCCAAAGAGTCGTACCTTGTTCTGGTCGCTGCTGGATTTTCAACACGTTGAACATTTTCGGCCACCTGCCGCGACTATGACGGGTGGCGGCAAGTGGCCGAAACGATCGCGTAAGTGGGGCAGGCCCTTTAGTCTCATTAATTGTTCTTTATCTCTCCACATCATCGTCTATATCTCTCGTTTCCCTGATCCCTAACCAGTCCGAAGAAGGGTCTCGACCCGAAACGTCGCCTATCTCCTTCGCTCCTTAGATGCTGCTGCACCCGCTGAGTTTCTCCAGCTTTTTGTGTAACCCCATTAGTCCATTTATTGAGAGGACTTACAATGTACAGAATTAAGGATTTACTCCCTGATATAATGTTTTGTTACATAGACAATAGACAACAGGTGCAGGAGGAGGCCATTCAGCCCTTCGAGCCAGCACCGCCATTCAATGTGATCATGGCTGATCATCCACAATCAGTACCCCGTTCCTGCCTTCTTCCCATATCCCCTGACTCCGCTATCTAAAGTAGACACAAAATGCTGGAATAACTCAACGGGACAGGCAGCATCTCTGGAGAGAAGGAATGGGTGACGTTTCAGGTCAAGACCCTTCTTCAGACTGATGTCAGGGGAGTGGGCAGTACATTTATGAGCAAGTGTAAAGATAAGGATGTGTAAGGTGTGAAAACGGGACAAAGGGAATGGAGGTCAAGGAACATGGAGAATAGATCATGTTTTGCTAGTGTCTTTTATCGTAAGGGTTGACAGCCTACATCTAACTTAGTTTAGAGATACGGCGCGTAAACAGGCCATTCGGCCCACCGAGTCTGCATCGACCTGCGATCCCCGCATTTTAACGCTGCCTTATATACAATTTACATTTATACCAAGCCAAGTAGCCTATAAACCGATATTTCTTTCAAGTGTGGGAGGAAACCGGAGCTCCCAGAGAAAACCCACGCAGGTCACGAGGAGAACGTACAAACTCCGCGCCAATAAGCACCCGTAGTCAGAATCGAAGCCAGGTCCCTGTCGCTGCGTTGTGTTGAGAGTTGAATTAAATACCTTAACCGAGGTCCACTTAATCCATTCATTATGTCTGAGGAAGGGTCTCGACCCGAAACGTCACCCATTCCTTCTCGCCAGCGACATGGCCTGTCCCGCCGAGTTACTCCAGCTTTTTGTGTCTATATCCCATTGAGAGATACTAGTTACAAAGTGCAACATTTTTATCAGGATTAAGTTTCAGGATCTTTCCTCCGATATGATATTTTGTAAGTTCCTTTTAACATAAGATTTAATCTCGGCTAGTGGCCTGAATAGTTCGGACAGACACAGGAATAGATATTGTCCAGAGTCGGGGAATCGAGAACCAGACGACACAGGTTTAAGGTGAGGGGGAGGAAAGATTTAATAGGAATCTGAGGAGTAACAGTTCCACATAGAGGGTGGAAGGTGATTGGAATAAACTGCCGGAGGAGGTGGTTGAAGCAGGGACTATAACAATGTTTAAGAAACATTTAGACAGGTACATGGATAGGAGAGGTTTAGAAGGATATGGGCCAAACGCAGGCAGGTGAGTCTACCACAACCAGAGAGCAGTCCCCCGCCATGATGGCCTTAAGGCCCTCTGTTTGAATTAATGAATGAATAAGTCTATTGGCCAAGTATTCACATACAAGGAATTTGCCTTGGTGCTCCACCCACAAGTGACAACATGACACACGGTGACAGCTCTTCCTCGACCTCAGACCCAACTAATTTCCCTCTGCTCACACTGCTCCGCCTGGCGTTTACAAAAAATAAACACTGAAGAAGGGTTCCGACCCGAAACGTTGCCTGGTCCCTATCTCCAGAAATGCTGCCTGATCTGTTAAGTGTGTCAGCTAGCATCTGCAGTTCCTCTTTTGGAAATTTAGAGATTCAGGGCGGAAACAGGCCCTTCGGCCCACCGGGTCCGTGCTGACCAGCCATTCCCGCACATTAACACTACCCTTCCTCAATAATATTTTATAAGTTCCTCTTATCAAAGATTGAAGAGTCAAGAGTGCTTTATTGTCATAGGTTTAACGCGAGGGGGACTGATTTAAGAGGCATCTGAGGGGCTACTTTCATTAGGATCAGTATATTTGCCCCTTCACCTTATGCCTGTGTCCTCTGAATCTCGATTCCTCCAACTGGGTTAAAGACTCTGCATTAACTCGATCAATTTTTCTCATGATCTTATACACCTCGATAAGATCACCCTCATCCTCCTAAGTGCATTTCATGCAGGATAGGATAGTGGCATTTAATGGACTCTTGGATAGGACTTGCATATGCGGGATTTTTTTTATCATTTACAGACAGATAAAGTTGGTCTTCGTATTATGTTTGGTACAGACATTGTGGGCCGAAGGGCCTGTGCCTGTAATGCAGTGTTCTATGTTCTGATTAAAATACATAATAAATGCAAATTACATTCCTTCTTGCTTTCTTGTTCATTTTAGACTTTAGAAATACAGCATGGAAACAGGCCCCTCGACTCTCTGAGACCCTGCCGACCATCGATCCCCGTACACTACCATATAACCATATAACCATATAACAATTACAGCACGGAAACAGGCCTTCTCGGCCCTTCCAGTCCGTGCCGACCATTTATTTTCCCCTAGTCCCATCTACCTGCACTCAGACCATACCCCTCCATTCCCTTCCCGTCCATATACCTATCCACTTTACTTTTAAATGTTAAAATCGATCCTGCCTCCGCCACTTCTGCTGGAAGATCATTCCACACAGCCACCACTCTCTGAGTAAAGAAGTTCCCCCTCATGTTACCCCTAAACTTCTGTCCCTTAATTCTCATGTCATGCCCTCTTGTTTGAATCTTTCCTACCCTCAATGGGAAAAGCTTATCCACGTCAACTCTGTCGATCCCTTTCATCATTTTAAAGACCTCAATCAAGTCCCCCCTTAACCTTCTGCGCTCCAAAGAATAAAGACCTAACTTGTTCAACCTTTCTCTGTAACTTAGTTGCTGGAACCCAGGCAACATTCTAGTAAATCTCCTCTGTACTCTCTCTATTTTGTTGACATCCTTCCTATAATTAGGCGGCCAAAATTGTACACCATACTCCAGAATTGGTCTTACCAATGTATAAATCTTGTACAATTTTAACATTACTTCCCTACTCCTATATTCAATGCGCTGATTTATAAAGGCCTCAATCAACACTAGTCCTCAGACACTAGTCCTATGCCCTCTCGTCTTTGGTGTTTCCATCGAGGGAAAAAGGTTCTGACTGTCTACCCTGTCTACATCTCTTATCATTTGATGTACTTCAGGTCTGGGGGCGGCACGGTGGCGCAGCGGTAGAATTGCTGCCTCACAGCGCCAGAGACTCGGGTTCCATCCAGGCTAGGGCTGCTGTCTGCACGTTCTCCCCGTGACCTGCGTGGGTTTTCTCCGGGCGCTCCAGTTTCCTCCCACACTCCAAAGACCAACAGGTTTGCAGGTTAATCGGATTTGGTAAAATTGTAAATTGTCCGTAGTGTGCGTCGGATAGTGCTTCTTCATCTTCTTAAAGGAGCAGGAAGGTTCTACTGCAGTTGTACAGGGTCTTGGTGAGGCCACACCTGGAGTATTGTGTACAGTTTTGGTCTCCTAATCTGAGGAAAGACATTCTTGCCATAGAGCGAGTACAGAGAAGGTTCACCAGACTGATTCCTGGGATGGCAGGACTTTCATATGAAGAAAGACTGGATAGACTCGGCTTGTACTCGCTAGAATTTAGAAGATTGAGGGGGGATCTTATAGAGACTTACAAAATTCTTAAGGGGTTGGACAGGCTAGATGCAGGAAGATTGTTCCCGATGTTGGGGAAGTCCAGAACAAGGGGTCACAGTTTAAGGATAATGGGGAAGTCTTTTAGAACTGAGATGAGAAAATCATTTTTCACACAGGGAGTGGTGAATCTGTGGAATTCTCTGCCACAGAAGGTAGTTGAGGCCAGTTCATTGGCTATATTTAAGAGGGAGTTAAATGTGGCCCTTGTGGCTAAAGGGATCAGGGGTATGGAGAGAAGGCAGGTATGGGATACTGAGTTGGATGATCAGCCATGATCATATTGAATGACAGTGCAGGCTCGAAGGGCCGAATGGCCTACTCCTGCACCTATTTTCTATGTTTCTATGTTTCTATGTTTCTTCTTGCGTATGGCGTGCACAGCCTAAAGTTGTCGGACAACTTGTTCTATTTGATCTTATTTGATTGTGCACGCCGGGTTGATTGCATTCGTCGAAACAGAGCGGACCGGGTGTAGGTTGCAATCTTCCACCCAGGATAGTGCTAGTGTACGGGGATCGCTGGTGGGAGAGGACTCGGTGGGCCGAAGGGCCTGTTTCCGTGCTGTACCTCTAAAGTCCAAAGTAAAGTCTAACGGTCCAGATCGATCTCAATGTTCCCGCTTGCGGCCTCTCTCTGACCTTGACATTCTCACTGATGAGATGACTGTGTCATTTTGTGGACAGCTACATTTGCACGCAGAGCGCTGTCCAGTGGCATTTATCCCTGCTGGTTTTCCCCTTTATTAGCAGAATTAATCTCAAGTTTAATTTAAATCTGCTACATCTTGATAATTGGCGAAGGAAGAGGGGTGAGATTTAGTGTAAAGATCTGCTGTATTGTAATGACCAAATCAGAATGGATGCACAGTAGCCCAGTCAATAAAGCAGGTGGCTTCAGGTTCAATTATAAGGGAGATTAATTTGATTTATATAAGCACAGTAGATTTAATTTAACAATTTTATCATTATTTTTTGCATCCATCTTAAAATGCATGTACAACAAACGTTGCCATGTTTCTCGAGCCAATTTGCTTCCTCAAAGTTTATTAGTGAATCCTTCTGGTTAGTAGTTTCAATAGACAATAGACAATTGGTGCAGGAATAGGCCATTTGGCCCTTCGAGCCAGCACCGCCATTCAACGTGATCAAGGCTGATCTTCCAAAATCAGTACCCCGTTCCTGCCTTCTCCCCATATCACCTGAGCTATCTTCAAGAGCCCTATCTAAAGGGGCTGTCGCACTTGGGCGACCTAATTGGTGAGTTCAGAAGAGTTTCGGAGAGTTTGAAAAAAATGTCATGTTGAAGACCTCCTTCGACTATGTTGAAGACTAGCTTCGGGAAAATTGGACACCGAATAGTGGAGAGTGAAGACGACCTCCTTCGATCTCCTTCGACCTCCCTTCGACTATGATGAAGACTAACTACGATTACCTTCGACTAACCTCGATTACCTACGACTAACATGCCGACCTACTACGACCTACTACGACAAAACCTACGAGTAAAAAAAGTATTGATTTTTTCCTTGGCGAACTTATTTTACTCATGGCCATTTTTCAGTATGTTGAGAAAAACGGCGCGACCTAGCTGAGGCCTCGAGTAGGCAGAGACCACTCTCGAGCATGAAGGAGAGTTACAAAGACCTCCTGCAACCTCGTGTCGACCGTGCTGCGAGTATGAGTCGAGGGCAAACCCGCCAGAAATCACGGATTAGGTCGCCGCAGTGGGACAGGGCCTTAAATCTCTCTTGAAAGCATCCAGAGAACCGGCCTCCACCGCCCTCTGAGGCAGAAAATTCCACAGACTCACAACTCTCTGTGAGAAAAAGTGTTTCCTCATCTCCGTTCTAAATGGCTCACCCCTTAAGGGCCTGTCCCACTTTCACAAGGTAATTCACAAATTATCATGGGTTTTCCCCTTGATTCAAACTCGCAGAATGTTTGTAACGAGTCCGTAGGAGGCCGTAGATATATCATAGCGGCTCATTATGCTAGCGTAGGTACTTGGGGCATCAGGTAAGTCGGGACGTTTTTTCCAGCACGATTAAAAATGTCCACAAGTGAAAAAATAGTCAGGATGAAAAATATTGCAACTTTTTACTCGTAGTTAGTCTGTGGGCCGTGAGGGTAGTCGCCGGTAGTCGTGGGTACTCGTAGATATTCGTGGGTACTCGTAGCTCGGCAGCTGGACAGAGAAAAAAAGGTGAGTGGAAAAAAAAAGCTTAAGTCAACATCATCACCTCTGTCACTCCATAATCGTGGAAGGTCATGGGAGTTCGTAAATTACCAAAATGATGATTTTTTTTTAAACCTCGGCAGAGGTTTTGGATTAAATCGTGAAGGTGGGACAGGCCCTTTATTCTTCTAAACTCCAGCGATTACAGGCCCAGTGCTGTCAAACGCTCATCATATGTTAACCCACTCATCCCTGGGATCATTCTCGTAAACCTCCTCTGGACCCTCTCTAGACGCAACACATCCGTCCACAGATATGGGGCCCAAAATTGTTCACAATATTCCAAATGCGGTCTGACCAGCGCCTCGTAGAGCCTCAACATTACATCCCTGTTGTTGTCTACAAGCCTCGTAGATGGGGCATCTTGGTCCACATGGGCAAGTCGGGCCAAAGGCCCTGTTTCCACATTGCTTCACTATGACTCTCTAAGTGCTGATCTGATACCAGGCCTGCCCACCAGGTTTCAATGGAGACACAAGGAACTGCAGATGCTGAGATCTTGAGCAAAAGACAATGTGCTGGAGGAATTCAGCGGGTCAGGCAGCATCTGTGGAGGGAATGGTCAGAGGGTCATTTTGGGTCGGACTAGTCTGAAGAAGGGTCTGAAGAAAGGAAATGTTCAGGTCAAGGTCACGGTCATGACGTAAAACCAACAGGCCCTTCTCAATCTGGAAGTTGGTGTGAGACTGCGAGAAAGGCACATTTTAAGAACATTTTAGGAAGTAAATTTGACAGACAATCATTCCATGTACCGATCAAGAGATGCTGGAGAATATGGAACAAAAAGGCAACTCATTGAAATGAACGTTAAAGTGAAATTATATAAACCTGCTCAAGATAATTAGCGTCAAAGAGTGATACAGCATGGAAACAGGCCCTTCGGTCCAACTTGCCCACACTGACCAACATGTCCCAGCTACACTAGTCCCACCTGCCTGCGCTTGGTCCATATCCCTCCAAACCTGTCATATCCACGTACCTGTCTAACTGCTTCTTTGAAGTTTTGATAGTCCCAGCCTCGACTACCTCCTCCGGCAGCTCGTTCCATACACCCTCCACCCTTGGCGTGAAATAGTTTCCCCCCCAGCTTCCTATTAAATCTTTCCCCCCCCCCCCCCCACCTTAAATCTATGTCCTCTTTCCCCTACTCTGGGCAAGAGGTACAGCAGTTTGAAAACGCACACCTCCAGATTCAGGAACAGTTTCTTCCCAGCGGTTTATTAGGCAACTGAACCGTCCTCCCTCTCATCAGCTAGAGTGCGGTCTTGACCTTCCGTCGACCTTATTGGGAATCTTGACTTTATCGGACTTCAATTTTATATCTTGCGCTGAATGTTGCCCCCTTACATTTCATCTGTTCATAGTGGACGGCTTCATTGTATTTACGTATAGACGTTTCTCTGACTGGGTCGCAGAGAGGCGCTCACAAACAAAAGCTTTTCACTCAGTACATGTGACAAGACAGACACAGAGTGCTGGAGTAACTCAGCGGGTCAGGCAGCATCTGTGGAGAACATGGATAGGCGGTGTTTCGGGTAGGGACGTGAAACCTAGGGCCTCTAGTTCTCGTGTCCCCTACTTTGGACAATATTAAACCAAACCAAACCGAACTGCAAACTACAACTAAACTAAACTATAAATGCCTGTAGTTGCGTTTGGGACTACAGGCGTTGTTTCAGGTCGGGACCCTTCTTTAGTCTTTCCATGGTCTCTGGAGATGCTGCCTGTCCCGCTGAGTTACTCCAGCATTTTGTGTCTTTCTTCGATGTAAACTAACATCTGCAGTTCCTTCCTACACTTCAACAGTCCGAAGAAGGGTCTCGACCCGAAACGTCGCCTATCTCCTTCGCTCCTTAGATGCTGCTGCACCCGCTGAGTTTCTCCAGCTTGTTGTGTAACCCTCGATTCTCCAGCATCTGCAGTTCCTTCTTTAACTCCTTCCTACACATCATCTGTGTAGGAAGGAACTGTACATAATGCTCTCCAGTGACACTAGGTAGGCAAAAAATGCTGGAGAAACTCAGCGGGTGAGGCAGTATCTATGGAGAGAAGGTTTCGGCTCGAGACTCTTCTTCAGACTGAAAAAACAAGGGCTGTCTAAAATTAGAGAAGTCAATGTTGATACCGCTGGGGTGTAAACTGCCCAAGTGGAATATGAGGAGCTGCTCCTCCAATTTGCGCTGGGCCTCACTCTAACAATGGAGGAGGCCCAGGACAGAAAGGTCAGATTGGAAATGGGAGGGGGAGCTGAAGTGCTGAGTAACCGGGCGATCAGTTTGGTTAATGCGGTGATGCTGCCTTACCCGATGAGTTACTCCTGCATCGTGTCGAAATAGAATAACATTCGAAATCATTAAAATCTAGTTTTCATCTTTTCTAAGATGCTGGCATGCTGCAAAAACATTACTGTCAATAACCATTGTATCGGCTTGGGGGAAGAACTTTTTGACCTTTCCCGAATCCTTTGTGTTCAGTCTAGTGTAGTTTAGAGATACAGCGCGGAAACAGGCCCTTCAGCCCACTGAGTCTGTGCCGACCGGCGATACACTGTCCCACACACACACACACACACACACACACTGGGGACAATTTACAATTGTACCAAAACCAATAAACCAACAAAAACCCGCACGTCTTATGTTTTGGGGGGGGAAACCGGGGATCCTGGAGAAAACCCACGCGGCTCACGGGGCGAACGTGCAAACTCCGTTCAGGCAGCAGGATGGAGCCGGCGAGGCAGCAACTCTACCGCAGCGCCCCTGGTTTAGGTTATTGGAGAAGCATATATCTCATGCGCTCCACGCTGTGAAGGGTACACGTTCGTGGTGCCACTCAGTCTGGAGGCCGATGTACATATTTTTGCTCAAGCATACAGCGATTAATCTGAGTGTGAGCTCCTTCAGATTCTGCGGCCAAACTGCCTGACGAAGGAAAACTGATGGATCTGTTGACGCTGACCACTAGGAGGGCATGTTCGACCCGCGCATTCTTCATAATGTTGCTGGAATCATATCAACCCTGACTCGTAAAATTGGTTTATTGATCCCAGCCCCCGCCCCCCACCCCCCCCCCCCCCGTTAATGTTATATCGTGACACCACCTGACATCCACTCACATTTCACATGTAATTCATCCATTGCGATGAACTGATCAATGAGGTAGCAAAACGTTCGGGCGGCACGGCGGTAGAGTCGCTGCCCCACAGCGCCGGAGACTGCGGTTGCTGTCTGCACGGAGTTTGCACGTCCTCCCCGTGAGTTGCTTGGTCTTCTCCAAGATCTCCGGTTTCCTCCCACACTCCAAAGACGTGCAGGTGTGTAGGTTAATTGGCTTGGTGTAAATGCACAATTGCCCCTAGTGAGCGTAGAGTAGTGTTAGTGTGCGGGGACCGCTGGTCGGTGCGGACTCGGTGGGCCGAAGGGCCTGTTTCCACGCTGCATCTCGAAACTACACAAAACGAAACTAAATTTATACGATGGCTGTTTGTCATTGACGGTCTAAAATCGTCACTAAAATGATTTAGTATAATAGGTGTGTCACCTTGGATGAACTAGCCCACCAACAAGAGCGGCCCTGAGCGACTTTCTACCTCGTTGGAGACCCTGGGACTATCTTTGATCGGACTTTACTGGACTTTGTCTCGCACTAAACGTCATTCACGTTATTCCCCTTGTCATGTATCTGTAGGGTTGTCCACAGTGTACAGATACATGACAAGGGGAGGTACAAGTGAAAATAAACAAAACTAAACTCAACTCAACTCAACCATGCGGCAAATTTAGGAAAGCAGTATCATGGAATCACAGAGTCATAGAGTGCAGAAACAGGCCCTTCGGCCCAACTGTTGCCCACTGTTAGGCGCTTCCCCCCCCCACCTGTGTACTTATCTTTTCTGTTTCTCTCCTGAGTGCAGGCCCCGTGGCTGGGAGTCAGGAATCAAGGGCTTAAGGACTCCTGTGCCCGATTGGCCAAGCTGCGTCAGGTGACGGGTGACTCATCGGAAGCTTAAACACCAGGAGTTCCCAGAATTCTCTCTCTTCTTCGTCAACCCTGACTAGTGAACAGGCTGCCAGTGTGAGCTGCAGGAGGCCTGGCCACATGGCATAGAACTTTGTGTATTGTTACCTATAGTTGTCATTTAATGTTGTATTGGGACGGATAAGGGATGACCTGAGGGTTTTCGTGTATTTTGTTTCAGGGTTATCTCCATTTAGGCAGGTTCGAGACTCTGGTTCGACGGTCCTTTGCGAGGCTGGCTGGAGCATTGTTATATTTGTTAGTCAATTCTTGTCCCTGACGGTGCTGTTTAAATCAGGTTCGGGTTTTTGTCTTCTCTTAACTAAATTAAAGACTACTTTCTTAAACTTGAACCTGGTTTTTTGATTATGTTACGCGGCTCTGAAGTACCTGCCTTCGGGAGTCGTAACACACAAACCGACCAACATGTCCCATCTACACTAGTCCCACCTGCCTGCGTTTGGCCCATATCCTGCTGAACCAAGCCTACGCATGTAGCTGTCTAAATGTTTCTTAAACGTTGCGATTATCCCAGCATCAACTACTTCGTCCGGCAGCTCATTCCATACACACTCCACCCTATGCGTAAAAAAAAAGTTGCCCCTCAGTTTCCTATCAAATCTTCCCCCTTCACGTTAAACCTATGTCCACTGGTTCTCGATCTCCCTGCTCTGGGCCAGAGGCACAGTGCATCCACCTGATTTTGTACACGTCGCCTTTTGTATCCTTTGTCTAATTTGTCCTGACCCAGGGCCATCGTTTAATTGCCCTTTACAAAACTCAGCACGGCACGGTGGCGCAGCGGTAGAGTTGCTGCCTCACGGCGCCAGAGACCTGGGGTTCCATCCTGTCCCTGGGGGCTGTCTGTGTGGAGTTTGCACGTTCTCCCTGTGACCGTGTGGGTTGCCTCCGGGTGCTCCGGTCTCCTCAACCTCATTGGAGACCCTCCGACAATCTTGAATGGGACTTTACTGAATTCTATCTTGCACTAAACGTTATTCCCTTTACCCTGTATCTGTACACTGTGGACGGCCCGATTGTAATCATGTATTGTCTTTCCGCTGACTGGTTAGCACGCAACAAGACCGCTTTTCACTGTACCTCGGTACACATGACAATAGACTAACCAACAAAGGCATGTGGGTTTCCTCTGTAAATTTCCCCTAGTGTGTATGGAGTGGATGAGAAAGCGGGATAACACACACCTAATGATCGATGGTCATCATGGACTCAATGGGCCGAAGGGCCTCCTTCCCTGCTATGTTTTTCATTCATTCAATCAAAGGTAATGCACCACCTGGGCTGAACAGCAAACTGCGGGACTTCAAGGCTGTTTGGTATTCCAAGTGAAGTGGGCAGGTTAACACAAGACAATGTACCTTTAAATTAATTTTAGAACATCCTTCATTGTTGCAGTTCAACACAGATATTATTCAAATATCTGTTCGGTGGAATTAGTTCAGAGAAAATCATTTACATGTACTTGACCTTTTGAAGTCGGGTTTTATAATACATGCTGGCTAACCAGTAGCTGGGTTACGAGTCAGTCTTGATCTGACGTGTCGATTTACCACTGTAGAAAACTGGTCTGATTTCCATTGTCATGTTAGCCTTCATCTCAAACCAGCAAATTCACGTCGAGTGAGTTCTGAATGCTTTGCCTTCAAATTATGCAAGATACTGAGGGTGGCAGTTTGGTGCAGCGGTAGAGTTGCTGCCTCACAGAGCCAGCGACCCTGGTTCAATCCCGACTACGGGTGCTGTCTGTAATATTAATAATATTAATAATAATAATAAATACTTTATTAATCCCCTTTTCAGGGGAAATTCATGTGTCCTTGCCTCACACTAATAAAAATACAACATAGCATTGAAAAGAAGTTCAACATTAAAACATAAATACATCCCGTCACAATGGTTCCCACTGCGGGGGAAGGCACAAAGCCTGGGATGGCAGGACTTTCATATGAAGAGAGACTAGATAGACTCGGCTTGTACTCGCTAGAATTTAGATGATTGAGGGGGGATCTTATAGAAACTTACAAAATTCTTAAGGGGTTGGACAGGCTAGATGCTGGAAGATTGTTCCCGATGTTGGGGAGGTCCAGAACACGGGGTCACAGTTTAAGGATAAGGGGGAAGTCTTTTAGGACCGAGATGAGAAAATCATTTTTCACACAGAGAGTGGTGGGTCTCTGGAATTCTCTGCCACAGAAGGTAGTTGAGGCCAGTTCATTGGCTATATTTAAGAGGGAGTTAGATGTGGCCCTTGTGGCTAAAGGGATCAGGGGGTATGGAGAGAAGGCAGGTACGGGATACTGAGTTGGATGATCAGCCATGATCATATTGAATGGCGGTGCAGGCTTGAAGGGCTGAATGGCCTACTCCTGCACCTATATTCTATGTTTCTATCTTTCTAAGTCCAGTCCCCATCCACCAGTCCACCCATAGTCGGGCCTATTGAGGCCTCCACAGTCGCCGCTACGGAGGCCCAAAGTTTCAGGCCCCTCTCGCCGGGTGATGGTGCTCCGGCGTCGGGGGAACCCTCTCAGTTTGGAGTTTGCTTGTTCTCCCCGTGACCTGCGCGGGTTTTCTCCGGGTTCTCCGGTTTCCTCCCACACTCCAAAGACGTGCAGGTTTGTTGGTTAATTGGCTTCAGTGGATAAGATTGTAAATTGTCCCCAGTGTGTAGAATAGTGCACAGGGTGATTGCTGGTCGGCATGGTGGGTTGAGGGGCCTGTTTCCGCCCTGTGCCTCTAAAGTCGACCGTCTAATGGATACGACAGATCGTAAAATCAAAATAGGACGTACATGGTAAATGGTAGGGAATTGAGGAATGCTGTGGAACAGAGGGATCTAGGAATAACTGTGCATAGTTCCCTGAAGGTGGAATCGCATGTAGATAGGGCGGTAAAGAAAGCTTTTGGTGTGCTGGCCGTTATAAATCAGAGCATTGAATATAGGAGTAGGGAAGTAATGTTAAAATTGTACAAGGCATTGGTGAGACCAATTCTGGAGTATGGTGTACAATTTTGGTCGCCTAATTATAGGAAGGATGTCAACAAAATAGAGAGAGTACAGAGGAGATTTACTAGAATGTTGCCTGGGTTCCAGCAACTAAGTTACAGATAAAGGTTGAACAAGTTAGGTCTTTATTCTTTGGAGCGCAGAAGGTTAAGGGGGGGACTTGATTGAGGTCTTTAAAATGATGAAAGGGATAGACAGAGTTGACGTGGATAAGCTTTTCCCATTGAGGGTAGGGAAGATTCAAACAAGAGGGCATGACATGAGAATTAAGGGACAGAAGTTTAGGGGTAACATGAGGGGGAACTTCTTTACTCAGAGAGTGGTGGCTGTGTGGAATGATCTTCCAGCAGAAGTGGTGGAGGCAGGATCGATTTTAACATTTAAAAGTAAAGTGGATAGGTATATGGACGGGAAGGGAATGGAGGGGTATGGTCTGAGTGCAGGTAGATGGGACTAGGGGAAAATAAATGGTCGGCATGGACTGGAAGGGCCGAGAGGGCCTGTTTCCGTGCTGTAATTGTTATATGGTTATTATATGGTTTATATGGTTATATCTTTATAACTGACATCCTTTGAGCTTATTGCATAAAGATGCAATCCAGTTTAGTTTAATTTAGAGATGCAAAGCCCACTCCGACCATCGATCGCCCGTCCGCACTAGTTGTACGATATCCGACTTTCACATCCACTCCCTACGCACACGGGGCCAATCGACCTACAAACCCGCAATGTCTTTGGGATCTGGGAGGAAACCGGAGCACCCGGGGAAAACCCACGTGGTCACAGGGAGAACGTGCAAACTCCACACAGACAGCAAGCACCTGAGGCTGGGATTGAACCCAGATCTCTGGCCCTGCTCTATCCGCTGAGCCACTGTGCCCCTGTTGTTTAGTTAGGGTGTAAAATTGGTGCTGCAGTCTCGCCCTCTGCTTGGTTGAGGAGAGACTGAGGTTAAAAACAGAAGTATTCGATGATTAGACATTGTTTCCGTAAATTATTAATATAATCGTTTTAAATGACAGTAAGTGAATTATAATTAACCTCTTGTCCGCCAAGGTATGCATTTATTTTACAAGAAAACTATCAATTTTGTCTCAAATTAGCAGCTTCATTGGATGAGAACATATAAAATCATAAGTTCATAAGCTCTTGGAGTAGAATTAGGCCATTCAGCCCATCGAGTCTACTCCGCCATTCAATCATGGCTGATCTATCTCTCCCTCCTAACCACATTTCCCTGCCTTCTCCCCATAACCCCTGACACCCGCACTAATTAAGATTCTTGTGTTAAAGAAGGAACTGCAGATGCTGGAGAATCGCGGGTACACAAAATGCTGGAGAAACTCAGCGGGTGCAGCAGCATCTAAGGAGCGAAGGAGATAGGCAACGTTTCGGGCCGAAACCCTTCTTCAGACTGATGGGAATCTATCTATCTCTGCCTTAGATATATCTGCTGAATTGGCCTTCTGTGGCAAAGTATTCCACAGATTCACTGCCCTCAGATTAAAGAAATTCCTCCTCATCTCTTTCCTAACAGAATGTCCTTTAATTCTGAGGCTGTGACCTCTAGTCCTAGACTCTCCCACTAGGGGAAACATCCCTCTCCACATCCACTCTATCCAGGCCCTTCACTATTCTGTGCATTTCAAAGATGTCCCCCCCCCCCCCCCCCCTTTCTTCTAAACTGCAGCAAGTACAGGCCCAGTGCCGACAAACGCTAATCATATGTTAACCTACTCATTTCTGGGATCATTCTTGTGGACCCTCTCCAGAGCCAGCACATCCTTCCTCAGATATAGGGCCCAAAATTGCTCACAATACTCCAAATGTGGCCTTGAATCTAAGGCATGGCAGGCTATGAACCAAAGGCTGGTATATTTAATTAGTATAGATAGATACTTGAATGTCAGCATAGGTTAAAGGCCCTGATTTTGTGCTCTTTAGTTTATAAACCTCCCCACCATCAAACAGAGTCGCTGTCTAAAAAAAGGCAGTCAGTATCATCAGAGACCCACACCACCCTGGTCACGCTCTCATCTCGCTGCCACCATCGGGAAGAAGGTACAGGAGCTCGGAAAACCACGAACACCAGGTTCAGGAACAGCCTCTTCCCAACAACCATCAGGCTCTTGAGCACTGCACAACTCTTGGGAGGCAGACAGAAGTGCTGGCGAAACTCAGCGGGTGAGGCAGCATCATTGGAGCGAAGGAAATGGGCAACGTTTCAGGCCGAAACCCTTCTTCAGACTGATGTAGGGTCGGGGGTGGGGGGGGGGGGGGGGGGGGGGAGAAGAAAGGAAGAGGAGGATCCCGAGGGCTGAGGGAGAGTTGGGAAGGGGAGGAGATAGCAAGGGCTACCGGAAGGGTTGGAAGGGCCGAATGGCCTACTACCAATGGCCTACTACCACCGTGCAGCCCCCTCTTGGGACGAGCAGGTCTAAATATCCAGAGGCGTGAGTTCAAATCCCACAGCACCGGTGGGTGCATGGAACGAGCTGACGAAGGAGGTAGTTGAGGCAGGGACAGTCCCAACATTTAAGCAACATTTAGGCAGGTACATGGATAGGACAGGTTTAGAGGGGTATGGGCCAAACGCAGGCAGGTGGGACTAGAGTAGATGGGACATGTTGGCTGGTGACGGCAAGTTGGGCCGAAGGGCCTGTTTCCACGCTGTTAGACTTTTCTATTTTAATTTTCAATTGAATATTATCAGTAGGGTATTTTCTAGAAGGCAGAAATAAATCCACCACAGAACTGAGTGTCGACACAAAGCTGAAGGACACCTCTACAAACTGATGGAGAGATTTTCTTTTCACACAGAGAGTTGTGAGTCTGTGGAATTCTCTGCCGCAGAGGGTGGTGGAGGCAGATTCTCTGGATACTTTGAAGAGAGTGCTAGATAGGGCTCTTAAAGATAGCGGAGTCAGGGGATATGGGGAGAAGGCAGGAACGGGGTACTGATTGGGGATGTCCAGCCATGATCACATTGAATGGCGGTGCTGGCTCGAAGGGCCGAATGGCCTACTCCTGCACCTATAGCCTAGTGTGGGAAGAAGCAGAGCAAACCCACGCAGGTCATGCACTGGGAGAACGTGCAAACTCCGTGCAGACAGCACCCGGAGTCAGGATCGATTGTCTATTGTCTATTCTGTCTAGAAAGCAACCTTAGCGGATGCTGGCTTAAGATTCCTCCGGCTAAAATGATGTAGTAACGGCAGCGTTATCATGGTGTTAAGAAGTCAAACGCTACGCTGTGCATACAGGGGAACTTGAACATGAACCGTGATAATGAGGCCTTAATCTCTCAATTCTCAGATGCGTGGCAAAATTGAGACAGAGAGAGAGAGAGAGAGACGGTGAAGGCATTGAAGCCAAAAGGAGCCCCAGGGGTGGTTGTGTAGTAATTAGTGACAGAAGCCAGAACACCAACTTCTGACAAGTAGCAGGGGTCATCTTTGCAAGTCCGTGCCCCAGAGGGGAAGCTAACATGTCTTCATAAATTTCAAAGGAAAGGCTTGAGAAGATGAGCGAAATGTAACTAATCTCTCGCGTCACGTGTCCGTTTCCGCGGTCTATCAAATATCATCGACGCTCGTTAGCCAATTGATCCCATCGCAGATAGGCACAAAATGCTGGAGTAACTCAGCGGGCCAGGCCAACCAGCGATCTCCCCGTATACCAGTACTATCCTGCTCACGGTAGAGACAATTTACAGTCTTTACCGAAACCAACTAACCTACAAATCTATTGTCACGTGCACCGAGGTACAGTGAAAAGCTTAGATCCATTAGAGGAGCTGACTCAATGGGCCGAATGGCCTAATTCTGTTCTTACACCTTATTGTATTACGGGCTATGGTTTTTGTTTTGCATGCTGTCCAAACACTTTACTCTACATAAATACAATCCAGCCAAACTCCAGTACAAGAGGCAGGGCAATGGGGAAGATACAGGGAGCAGAATATAATGGGAACAGAGAGCAGAATAAAGTTCTCAGCATTGTGGAGACAAAGTCCAATGTCCGCAATGGGGTAGAGGTGAATCAGACAGTACCCTAGCTTATGGAAGGGCCGTTCACAAGCCTGATTACAGAGGGGGTGAAGCTGTTCCTGAGTCTGGTGGTGCGTGCTGTCAAGCTTCTGTGCTGTCTGCCGGGCGCTCAGTGTGCGAAAGGTCTATGATTATGTTGGCTCTTTACCCGAGGCAGCGTGAAGTGTGGATGGAGTCACTGCACGGGATGGACTGGGTAAACGGGCGATACACCACTTAGAGCAAAGAGAAAGAGTATAGAATATAGTTCTCAACACCTGTCCCTTCATCTCCTCCCTCGACTCTGTCCAGGAACCCCGACAGTCCTTTCAGGTTAGGCAGAGTTTCACTTGCACCTCCTCCAACCTCATCTACTGTATCCGTTGTTCTAGATGTGGACTCTTATATATCGGCGAGACCAAACGTAGACTGGGCGATCGTTTCGCTGAACACCTTCGCTCAGCCCACGTGAACCTACCTGATCTCCCGGTTGCCGGAAACTTTAATTCTCCTTCCCATTCCCACACAGACCTTTCTGTCCTCAGTCTCACTCCATTGTCAGAGTGAGGCTAAAGGCACATTGGAGGAACAGCACCTCATATTTCACTTGGGCAGCTTGCAGCCCGGTGGTGTGAATATTGACTTCTCTAACTTCAGGTAGCCCCGACATTCCCTCTGCCTCCATCCCTCCCGCACCCAAGTCGCACCCAAGTTGGCCACTAGAGTCCACGCCAATCTATGATCCTCCGTACACAAGTCCTATCCCACACACACAAGAGACAATTTTACCGAAGCCAATTAACCTAGAATCCTGCACGACTTTGAAGTTGGGGAGGAAACCGGAGCGCCTGGAGAAAACCCATGCAGGTCACGGGGAGAACGTACAAACTCCGCACAGACAGCACCCGTGGTCAGGATCAAACCCGGGTCTCTGGCGCTGTGAGGCAGCGACTCTACCGCTGCGCTACTGTAACAATAAGTGTTGGGTAACAAAAGCCACATTTGAATTGCTTTAACAATTCACAGTGAAGTCAAACATCGCAGGCTTTTGGCTTTTACATTCTAACTACATTGCTCTTCTTGTGAAGAGGAAATGGTTCTGGGCGTGTGTTTGCAACGAGGAGACTTGCTTGTGGGAAAATTACTGGCATTAATGGGGACGTGAGAAGACATGCTTTAACCCAGGGGGAGGTGACAATGTGCAAATAATCGCTGGAGCTGTATACATAAATAATTATCAAAGAGAATTGTGCGGCACGGTGGCGCAGCGGTAGAGTTGTTGCCTCACAGGGACCCGGGTTCGATCCCGACTACAGGTGCTGTCTGTACGGAGTTTGCACGTTCTCCCCGTGACTGCGTGGGTTTTCTCCGGGCGCTCCGGTTTCCTCCCACACTCCAAAGTCGTGCAGGTTTGTAGGTTAATTGGCTTCTGTAAAATTGTCCCTAGTGTGTGTGGGATAGGACTTGTGTACGGAGGATCATAGATTGGCGTGAACTCTCGTGGCGAACTTGGGTGCGACTTGGGTGGGGGAGGGATGGAGGCAGAGGGAATGCCGGGGCTACCTGACAATAGGTGCGGTAGAGTTTACAGCGCCGGGTTCAACCCCGACTACGGGTGCTGTCTGTACGGAGTTTGCACGTTCTCCCCGTGAACGAACAAAATCTTCGGTTTCCTCTCACACTCCAAAGACATGCGGGTTTGTAGGTTAATTGTCTTGGTATGAATGTAAAAATACCCCTAGTGTGTGTAAGATAGTGTCAGTGTGTGGGGATCGCTGGTCGGCGCGGACCCGGTGTTTCCGCGCTGTATCTCTAAACTAAACCAACCGATACACGCGAAGATAGACACAAAAAGCTGCGGTAACTCAGCGGGACAGGCAGCATCTCTGGAGAGAAGGAACGGGTGGCCTTTCGGGTCGAGACCCTTCTGCGTAACGTACAACCTCCGTACGGACAGCAGCCATGGTGAGGATGGTGGAAGCGCTGTAAGGCAGCGAGACTACCGCTGCGACACCTAGCCTTTGGTTTAAACCTGCAGCTGTAGTTTGTTGCTTCTATATTCCTGTTCCCCGCTCCTGTCTGGCAGAAGATGCAGAAGCTTGAACGCCCGTACCACCATAATCACGAACAGCTTCTTCCCCGCCGTTATCAGGCTTCTGAACGGTCTTTCCATAAGCTAGGGCACTGTCCGGTTCACCTCTACCCCATTGCGGACATTGGACCCTGTGTCTGGGACTGGTGGGTTACAATGCTGAGAACTATATCCTGCATCTCTTTGTTACACTTGGCGCTTTACCCCACCCCCCCCCCTCAACTCCATTCAAGGACCCAAGCAGTCGTTCCAGGTGCGACAGAGGTTCACCTGCACCTCCTCCAACCTCATCTATTGCATCCGCTCTAGATCTCACCTCATTTACATCGGTGAGACCAAGCGCAGGCTCGGCGTTCGTTTCGCCCAACACCTCCGCTCGGTCCGCATTAACCAACCTGATCTCCCGGTGGCTCAGCACTTCAACTCCCCCTCCCGTTCCCAATCCGACCTTTCTGTCCTGGGCCTCCTCCATGGCCAGAGTGAGCACCACCGGAAATTGGAGGAGCAGCACCTCATATTCCGCACCCTAGCGGTATGAACATTGACTTCTCCAATTTCCGGTAGCCCTTGCTGTCTCCTCCCCCTTCTCAGCTCTCCCTCAGCCCTCGGGCTCCTCCTCTTCCTTTCTTCTTCCCGCCCCCCCCCCCCCCCCCCCCCCCCCCAACCCTACATCAGTCTGAAGAAGGGTTTCGGCCCGAAACGTTGCCTATTTCCTTCGCTCCATAGATGCTGCTGCACCCGCTGAGTTTCTCCAGCGCTTTTGTCTACCTTCGAGCATCTGCAGTTCCTTCTTGAACGTACATTCTGCACTCCTTCTCCTTTGCTCTACCCATTGTACTGGAGTTTGACCTGATGGTACTTGTATTTATGTGTAGTACTATCCGATCTGTTTGGACAGAGGGCAAAGCAGAGCTTTTCACTGCACCTCGGTAGACGTGACAATAATAATCCTCAACCTAAAGAGAGCTCGTACCCTTCACAATACCACAGCTCGAAAGTTGAATCAGATTTTTCTTTTAAGTTATAGAGTCACACAGTGTAAGAACAGCTCCATTGGGCCCAACTTGTCCACACCAGCCGACATGTCCCAGCTGCACTAGTCCCACCTGCCTGTGTTTGGCCCATATCCCTCCAAACATGCCCTATCCATGTACCTGTCTGTTTCTTAAACATTTGGACGGTCCCTGCCTCAACTACCTCCTCCGGCAGCTCGATCCATACAAAACGTTACCCACTCAGGTACGTATTAAATCTTTCCCCCCTCACCTTAAACCTATGTCCTCTGGTCTCAATTCCCCTACTCTGGGCAAGAGACTCTGTGTGTCTACCTGATCTATTCTTCTCATGATTTTATACACACCTATGAGGTCACCCCTCATCCTCCTCCATTCCAGGGAATAGAGTCCCAGCCTACTTAAGGGCCTATCCCACCAGCATGCAACTCTATGTGATGAGCGCGACCTAACGTGGTCGCTTGAGCCGTCCGGCGTCGCGGGGCCGGTCCCACTTCGATCGCCGGAGCTGTGCGGAATTGAGCGGAGTTCGTCCCGACATCGCGCGGAGCTCCGAACAACTGACTATGTTCAAAAATTCCGCGCGGCAACGGCTTGTCGGCTCGCAGTTGCCTCGACGCATTACACACCGCCTCGACATCGTGCCTCCGTGAACCTATCTGTAGGTGCCTCCGTGACCCTCTCTGTGCGTGGCTCCGTGGCCCTCTGTGTGTGTGTGCCTCTGTGCCCCTCTCTGTGTGCCCCTCTCTGTCCTGGCGAACTTACCTTAGACTTTGCTCCAAGTTCGCATGACTTTGCGCCGCGTTGCGCCACTCACCCGACCTCCGCGCGGCCCCTGCTGCCGGTTTGGTCGCGCTTGCTGCATGCAGATGCATGCTGGTGGGAACGGCCCTGTACAGGGGATCACCCGACCTCCGCGCGGCCCCCGCTTCTAGTTTGATCGCGTTCATCGCATAGAGTTGCATGCTGGTAGGACAGGCCCTTAAGCCTCTCCCCAGAGCTCAGACCTTCTAGTCCTGGCAACATCATCGTAAATCTTCTCCGCTCCCTTAAAGTGTTAGGATTTTTGCTCCGTTCAATTAAATCCTCCCTTCATTTGATCTCCTCTAAGATTCAAGATCTCCTCTGAGATAAACGTCCCAGAGGGATCAAACGCTATTTTTGGCATTTTTTTGTCAAACTTTCAACTTTGGATGTCAAGCTGACATTTGTTCCGGACTGTTGAAGCTTTGCCCAGCATGCCAGCATCTGACCCAAATCAGGTGTGAACATGAAGATGTTTGAGCCATCGCAGAAGCAGCGTGCTAGACACATCATGTTTAGTTTGGAGATACAGCACGGAAACAGGTCCTTCTGCCCACCGAGTCCACGCCAACCAGCGTTGCCCACACACTAACATGCACTAGGGACAATTTTTGAAATTAATACCAAAAACCTGTTTAAGAAAGAACCGCAGGTGCTGGAAAAATCGAAGGTAGACAAAAGTGCTGGAGAAACTCAGCGGGTGCAGCAGCATCTATGAGCGGAGGAATCGGTGACGTTTCAGGTCGACCCGAAACGTCACCTATTCCTTCGCTCCATAGATGCTACCTCACCCGCTGAGTTTCTCCAGCACTTTTGTCAACCTACAAACCTGTACGTCTTTGGAGTGTGGGAGGAAACCGAAGATCTCAGGGAAAACCTACGCAGGTCACAGGGAGAGCGTAAAAACTCCGTACAGACAGCATTTGTGGTCAGGATCATAGAATCATAGAAAATAGGTGCAGGAGTAGGCCATTTGGCCCTTCGAGCCTGCACCGCCATCCAATATGATCATGGCTGATCATCCAACTCAGTATCCCGTACCTGCCTTCTCACCATAACCCTGATCCCTTTAGCCACAAGGGCAACATCTACCTCCCTCTTAAATATAGCCAATAGGCCCCAACTACCTTCTGTGGCAGAGAATTCCACAGACCCACCACTCTCTGTGTGAGAAAAGTCCTTCTCATCTTGTTCCTAAAAGACCTCCCTTATCCTTAAACTGTGACCCCTTGATCTGGAGTTCCCCAACATCGGGAACAATCTTCCTGCACCTAGCCAGTCCAACCCCTTAAGAATGTTGTAAGCCTCTATAAGATCCCCCCTCAATCTCCTAAATTCCAGCGAGTACAAACCGAGTCTATCCAGTCTTTCTTCATATGGAAGTCATGCCATCCCAGGAATCAGTCTGGTGAACCTTCTCTGTACTCCCTCTATGTCAAGAATGTCTTTCCTCAGATTAGGAGACCAAAACTGTATGCAATACTCCAGGTGTGGCCTCACCAAGACCCTGTACAATTGCAGTAGAACCTCCCTGCTCTTGTACTCAAATCCTTTTGCTATGAATGCCAACATACCATTCGCTTTCTTCACAGCCTGCTGCACCTGCATGCCTACTTTCAATGACTGGTGTACCATAACACCCAGGGCTCATTGCATCTCCCCTTTTCCTAATCGGCCATCATTCAGATAATAATCTACCCTCCTGTTTCTGCCGCCAAAGGGGATAACCTCATATTTATCCACATTATACTGCATCAGCCATGCATTTGCCCACTCACCCAACCTATCCAAGTCACCTTGCAGCCTCCTTGCAGCTAACACTGCCCCCCAGCTCCGTGTCATCCACAAACTTGGAGATGTTGCATTTAATTCCCTCATCCAGATCATTAATATATATTGTAAATAGCTGGGGTCCCAGCACTGAGCCTTGCGGTCCCCCACTAGTCACTGCCTGCCATTCTGAAAATGACCCGTTTACTCCTACTCTTTGCTTCCTGTCTGCCAGCCAGTTCTCTATCCACATCAATACTGAACCCCCAATACCGTGTGCTTTAAGTTTGTATACTAATCTCTTATGTGGGACCTTGTCGAAAGCCTTCTGAAAGTCCAGATATAACACATCCACAGGTTCTCCCTTATCCACTCTACTAGTTACATCCTCAAAAATTTCTATCAGATTCGTCAGACATGATTTACCTTTCGTAAATCCATGCTGACTTTGTCCAATGATTTCACCGCTTTCCAAATGTGCTGCTATCCCATCTTTAATAACTGACGGATGTAGCATTTTCCCCGCTACCGATGTTAGACTAACTGGTCTGTAATTCCCTGTTTTCTCTCTCCCTTCCTTTTTCAAAAGTGGGGTTACATTAGCTACCCTCCAATCCTCAGGAACTACTCCAGAATCTAAAGAGTTTTGGAAAAATTATCACTAATGCATCCACTATTTCTGGGGCTACTTCCTTAAGTACTCTGGGATGCAGCCTATCTGGCCCTGGGGATTTATCGGCCTTTTAATCGATCCATTTAATTTACCTAACACCACTTCCCGGCTAACCTGGATTTCACTCAGTTCCTCCATCTCATTTGACCCCCGGTCCCCTGCTATTTCCGGCAGATTATTTATGTCTTACTTTGTGAAGACAGAACCAAAGTAGTTATTCAATTGGTCTGCCATGTCCTTGCTCCCCATGATCAATTCACCAGTTTCTGACTGCAAGGGACCTACATTTGTTTTAACTAATCTCTTTCTCTTCACATATCTATAAAAACTTTTGCAGTCCGTTTTTATGTTCCATGCCAGTTTTCTTTCATAATCTATTTTCCCATTCCTAATTAAGCCCTTTGTCCTCCTCTGCTGGACTCTGAATTTCTCCCAGTCCTCTGGTAGGCTGCTTTTTCTGGCTAATTTGTATGCTTCATCTTTAGTTTTGATACTATCCCTGATTCCCCTTGTTATCCACGGATGCACTACCTTCCCTGCTTTATTCTTTTGCCAAACTGGGATGAACAATTTTTGTAGTTCATCCATGCAGTCTTTAAATACCTTCCATTGCATACCCACTGTCAACCCTTTAAGAATCACTTGCCAATCTATCTTGGCCAATTCACCTCTCATACCCTCAAAGTTACCTTTCTTTAAGTTCAGAGCCTTGTTTCTGAATTAACAATGTCACTCTCCATCCTAATGAAGAACGCAACCATATTATGGTCACTCTTGCCGAAGGGGCCACGCACAACAAGACTGCTAACTAACCCTTCCTCATTACTCAATACCCAGTCCAGAATAGCCTGCTCTCTCGTTGGTTCCTCCACATGTTGGTTTAGAAAACTATCCCGCACACATTCCAAGAAATCCTCTTCCTCAGCACCCCTGCCAATTTGATTCACCCAATCTATATGTAGATTGAAGTCACCCATTTTCTAATTTCCTGTTTGATGCCATCCCCAACTCCAATACTACTGTTAGATGGCCTGTACACAACTCCCACTAGCGTTTTCTGCCCCTTAGTGTTTCGCAGCTCTATCCATATCGATTCCACATCCTCCAAGCTAATGTCCTTCCTTTCTATTGCGTTAATCTCCTCTCTAACCAGCAACGGCACTCCACCTCCTTTTCCTTTTTGTCTATCCCTCCTGAATATTGAATATCCCTGGATGTTCAGCTCCCAGCCTTGGTCACCCTGGAACCATGTCTCCGTGATCCCAACTATATCATATTCATTAATAACTATCTGCACATTCAACTCATCCACCTTATTACGAATGCTCCTTGCATTGAGACACGAAGCCTTCAGGCTTGTTTTTACAACACTCTTACCCCTTATACAATTATGTTGAAAAGTGTCCCTTTTTGATTTTTGCCCTGGATTTTTCTGCCTGCCACTTTTACTTTTCACCTTGCTACCTATTGCTTCCACCCTCATCTTACATCCCTCTGTCTCTCTGCTCATGCTCCCATCCTCCTGCCACATTAGTTTAAATCCTCCCTGACAGCACTAGCAAACAGTCCCCCAAGGACATTGGATCCCTTCAAGCCCAGGTGCAGACCGTCCTGTTTGTATTGGTCGCACCTCCCCCAGAAATGGTTCCAATGCCCGAGAAACTTGAAACCCTCCCCCTTGCACCATTTTTCAAGCCACGTATTCATCTGCAATATCCTCCTATTTCTACTCTGACTAGCACGTGGCACTGGTAGGAGTCCAGAGATTATTACCTTTGAGGTCCAACTTTTAGGTTTATCTCCTAGCTCCCTAAATTCGCCTTGTAGGACCTCATCCCGTTTTTTACCTAAATCCTTGGTGCCAATGTGCACCACGACAGCTGGCTGTTCACCCTCCCCCTCCAGAATGTTCTGCAGCCGTTCAGTAACATCCCTGACCCTTGCACCAGGGAGGCAACATACCATCCTGGAGTCTAAGTTTGCGGCCGCAGGAACACCTATCTTTTCCCCTTACTATTGAATCCCCTATTACAATAGCCTTTCCACTCTTCTTTCTCCCTTCCTGTGCCACAGAGCCACCAATGGTGCCATGAACTTGGCTGCTGCTACCTTCCCCTGATGAGCCATCTCCCTCAACAGTATCCAAAATGGTATATCTGTTTAGGAGGGAGATGAGGTTGCTTTGGCAAGAAAGGTGAAAGTAAATCCAAAGGGTTTCTACAGCTATATTAATAGCAAAAGGATAACGAGGGATACAATTGGGTCATTAGAGAGCCAGAATGGACAGTTATCTGCAGAGCCAAAAGAGATGGGGGAGATATTGAACAATTTAATTTCTTCGGTATTCACCAAGGAGAAGGATATTGAACTCTGTGAGGTAAGGGGAAAAAGTAGAGTAGCTATGGAAACTATGAGATTCAAAGAGGAGGAAGTACTGACACTTTTGAAAAATATAAAAGTGGATAAGTCGTCAGGTCCTGACAGGATATTCCCCAGGACATTGAGGGAAGTTAGTGTAGAGGTAGCAGGGGCTATGACAGAAATATTTCAAATGTCATTAGAAAAGGGAATAGTCCCCGAGGATTGGCGTACTGCGCATGTTGTTCCATTGTTTAAAAAGGGTTCAAAGAATAAACCTAGCAATTATAGACCTGTTAGTTTGACGTCAGTGGTGGGCAAATTAATGGAAAGGATACTTAAAGATAATATTTATAAGCATTTGGATAAACAGGGTCTGATCAGGAACAGTCAACATGGATTTGTGCCTGGAAGGTCATGTTTGACAAACCTTCTTGAATTTTTTGAAGAGGTTAGTAGGGAAATTGATGAGGGTAAAGCAGTGGATGTTGTCTATATGGATTTCAGTAAGGCCTTTGACAAGGTTCCCCATGGAAGGTTGATTAAGAAGGTTCAATCTTTGGGTGTAAATGGCGGAGTAGCAAGATGGATTCAACAGTGGCTAAATGGGAGATGCCAGAGAGTAATGGTGGATGGTTGTTTGTCAGGGTGGAAGCCGGTGACCAGTGGGGTGCCTCAGGGATCTGTGTTGGGTCCACTGCTGTTTGTCATGTACATCAATGATCTGGATGATGGGGTGGAAAATTGGATAAGTAAGTATGCAGATGATACTAAGATAGGTGGTGATGTGGATAATGAAGTAGATTTTCAAAGTCTACAGAGAGATTTGGGCCATTTGGAAGAGTGGGCTGAAAGATGGCAGATGGAGTTTAATGCTGATAAGTGTGAGGTGCTACATCTTGGCAGGACACATCAAACTAGGACGTACATGGTAAATGGTAGGGAATTGAGGAACGCTGTGGAACAGAGGGATCTAGGAATAACTGTGCATAGTTCCCTGAAGGTGGAATCGCATGTAGATAGGGTGGTAAAGAAAGCTTTTGGTGTGCTGGCCTTTATAAATCAGAGCATTGAATATAGGAGTAGGGAAGTAATGTTAAAATTGTACAAGGCATTGGTGAGACCAATTCTGGAGTATGGTGTACAATTTTGGTCGCCTAATTATAGGAAGGATGTCAACAAAATAGAGAGAGTACAGAGGAGATTTACTAGAATGTTGCCTGGGTTCCAGCAACTAACCAAATAACCATATAACAATTACAGCACGGAAACAGGCCTTCTCGGCCCTTCCAGTCCGTGCCGACCATTTACTTACCTGCACTCAGACCATACCCCTCCATTCCCTTCCCTTCCATATACCTATCCACTTTACTTTTAAATGTTAAAATCGATCCTGCCTCCACCACTTCTGCTTGAAGATCATTCCACACAGCCACCACTATCTGAGTAAAGAAGTTCCCCCTCATGTTACCCCTAAACTTCTGTCCCTTAATTCTCATATCATGCCCTCTTGTTTGAATCTTCCCTACCCTCAATGGGAAAAGCTTATCCACATCAACTCTGTCTATCCCTTTCATCATTTTAAAGACCTCAATCAAGTCCATATCACCTCAAGGTTATATGACCGCAGGGGACTCCTGCACCACCTGCCTACTGCTTTGCTGACTATTAGCCACCTGTTCCCTTTTTGGCTGCTTAACCTGCGGTGTGACCAACTCACTGTACGTGCTATTCACGAGCTTCTCAACATCGTGGATGCTCCAGTATGAATCCAACCGCAACCGAGGAAATTCGGAGTGTCTCTGAGGATCCTCCAGTGCTTCTACTCTACGGCTGTGGAAAGCATCTTGTCCGGGAACATTACAATCTGGTTTGGGAATTGCTCTGCCCAGGACAAGAAGGCTCTGCAGAGAGTAGTGCGTTCGGCCGAACGCACTATGGGAACTTCTCTCGCCCCTCTGCAGGAGCTATACATCAGGAGGTGCAACTCCAGAGCCAATCAGATAATGGGAGACCCCTTCCACCCCTGCAACGGACTGTTCCAGCTCTTACGGTCAGGCAAACGCCTCCGTTGCCGTGCTGTGAGAACGGTGAGGATGAGAAGGAGATTCTTCCCAGAGGCCATTAGGACTGTAAACTCCTATCTCACCAGGGACTAACTCTACTAACTTACTGGACCACAATATTTAATATGAAAAAGAACATGTGATTCTGTTTGTAGTTTGTTAGTTGTTTGTCTGTTTGTTTTTTGCACAAAGTCCGCAGGCACGGCCACTTTTCATTTCACTGCACATCCCGTATGTGTATGTGACGAATAGACTTGACTTGACTTGACGAGCTCCAATCGTTCAATGCGGTCTGCCAGGAGCTGCAGCTGGACACACTTCCTGCAAATGTAGTCACCAGGGACACCGACCATATCCCTGATCTCCCACATGTTGCAGGATGAGCAAACCATGGGGCTGATCTCAAATGACATGGCTTGCCCCCAAATTAAATCAACTCACACTATAAAAATCTTAATCCTTTAAACTAACCTTTACTAAAAAGCACTGTACCCTTTAGCTCACTGTACCTTTAACTCACTTTACCTTTAGCTCACTGAACCCTTTAGCTCACTGTACCTTTAATGCAAACCAGGGGTTGCACCCAATCAGCGGTTTCCACCAGAACACTTGTGAGGAACGTTACAGGTTTGGGTAACTCCTCCTCTTGCTCCAAAGCCTCCTGGGCCTCGAACCCAGGTCCATGGCGCTGTGAGGCAGCAACTCTACCACTGGGCCACCGTGCTGTAAAAACATAGAAAATAGGTGCAGGAGTCCATTCATCCCTTCGAGCTAGCACCGCCATTCAATGTGATCATCGCTGATCATCGAGATTCAGTGCCCCATTCCTGCCTTGTCCCCCATGTCCCTTGATTCCGTTAGCCCTAAGAGCTAAATCTAACTCTCTCTTGAATACATCAAATGAATACCAAGACTCGAGGGGCAGGCTACGACTTTATTCCATGGAGTGTAGGAGGATTGGGGGGGTGATCTTATCGAGGTGTAGAAAATGATGAGAGGAGTAAATCAAATAAATGCATAGGCAAGTCAAGTCAACCCTACTTGCCACATACACATACAAGATGAGCAGAGAAATGAAAGTGGCAATGCCTGCGGATTGTGCAAAAACTACAGAACAGCAGAACAGAATAGAACAGAACCAGTATTTACATTTTAGGAAAAAAAAATTTGTACAACATAACACAACAGTAGATGAGTCCCTGGTGAGATAAGAGTTTGCAGTCCTAATGGCCTGTGGGAAGAAACTCTGTCTCATCCTCCCTGTTTTGGCAGCGTGACAGCGGAGGACAGTCCATTGCTGGGGTGGTCCGGGGTCCCCTCTCTTGAATGCACCAGGTGAGTACTGAAGGTGCAGCGTAACTTGTGGGCAAACCTTCATGCGGCTGCAGCAAGCAAAACACTACGGCAATAAAACGGACATTAGTCTGCATTCACCTGAAGAGAACTTTCAAATAAAACTCGCCATCAGCTGTCCAATCTTGCCAGGAACTCAAACGCCAAGACTGTGATTTATAACACTACTGCACAAACTGAGTAACTCCCGCAGTGAGTGGCAGCCGATGACTATCAGACAAGATTTACACGCTGTCAGCTGGATATTTTTTTGTTATTCATCTCAAGCCTCCACTTCCTGAGTGATTTACGCCCACGCGATAGCCATCTGTATTACCTGCGGAAATTATTTTATTTACATTTAAGATTTCGTCTCGTGATAAATTTAATGTTTCCTCACTGGTTTTTACTGGGTTTAATATTCATCCGGATAAATGTGTAAAAAATGAACCTTTTTTTAATATCAACAGCTTTTTGCCTCAATGCTGATCCTAAGTTAGGACCTAAGTTGAGACTTTAGACTTTAGTAACATAGAAACATAGAAAATAGGGTCAGGAGTAGCCCATTCGGCCCTTCGAGCCAGCACCGCCATTCAATATGATCATGGCTGATCATCGAGAATCAGTACCCCATTCCTGCCTTCTCCCCATATCCCCTGATTCCGTTAGCCTGAAGAACTGTAAGTTGAATACATCCAGTGAATTGGCCTCTACTGCCTCTGTGGCAGAAGCCACAGACTTATACCAAGCCAATTAACCTACAAACCTGTACGTCTTTGGAGTGTGGGAGGGAATCCAGACTTAGCTTCTTTGCCTCAGTAGGCAGTGGAGGCCAATTCTATATCTAACTCTCTCTTCGAGTTTAGAACCACAGCGTGGAAACAGGCCCTTCGGCTCACCGAGTCCGTGTCGACCAGCGATCACCCCGTACGCTTAGCACTATCCTACACACACTAGGGACAATTTACAATTGGAGGGTGGGAGGATACCGGAGCACCCGGATAAAACCCAGGCGGTCACAGGCGGAACGTGCAAACTCCGTACAGACAGCACCCGTAGCCAGGATCGAACCGGGGTCTCTAGCGCTGCAAGACAGCAACTCTACCTCTGCGCCACCGTGCTGCCTCTTGTAGATGGGACGGGTTGGTTGGCGTGGGAAAGTTGGGTCGAAGGTGGCCTGTTCCCACCGTGTATGACTATTGGTCAAAAGGATAACATTTTTACACAAAGGGTGGTGGGCGCATGCAACGAGCTGCCGGAGGAGGTAGTTCCTGTCTGACATTTATGAGGCATTTAGACGTACTTGGATAGGGCAGGTTCGGAGGGAAATGGCCAAAACGCAGCCAGGTTGGACAAGTGTAGATGGGGCTTGTTGGTCAACGTTTCACTTTCATTTCACCTGCACTTTATGTGCAAATGACAAAACAAACTTGACTTGTGGGCAAATTGGTCTGAAGGGCCTGTGTGACTCTGTGACTCTATACGTTTTGGAGCGAGGGGTGTGTGGCCTACATGATTTTTTTTAATAACATCGTGAAATACGTAGCAAATACATGAAGAAATGGATTAAGAGTTCGAAACACAAAGCACCTAATGAATTAGCCTGAAATCTAGGAGAGAAATTAATCTATTTGCCAATAAAAAGCAATGTCCCAGATGTAAAGGGACAAATTAATGTCCACTTTCTGCGATCTGTGTTCCTGGACAATTAATAACAGGGAGAAGCGCTGGCAGTTTCACTCAATAAGCCTTGAACAGTGCGATCATTGAATTGTAGGCAAGCTCGCCAGAACAATTACAGCCCGCATTGGTTTTCACGAGACCAGTTGAATGTGTGGAAAACTGACACAAAATGAGTGTTACCCCCCCCCCCCCCCCCCCCTCATTCTACAACCTCAGTTTAATGTGTGATATTAGATCTAATTGATGAGGCCAGAACAACAAGAATCAATAGCTGTGTTGGGGGAAAGAATAAGTTAATGTTGTCAGAGCGTAGAAACAATTCTTCATCATGTACACGTTCGTAGAGTCATCTGGCACATAAACAGGCCCTTCGGCCCAACTCGCCCATCTAAGCTAGTCCCAATTTACCTGCGTCTGACAAGCAGGTTGGACAAGCTAGATGCTGGAAGATTGTTCCCCATGTTGGGGGAGTCCAGAACAAGGGGTCACAGTCTAAGGATAAGGGGGAATTCCTTTAGGACCGAGATGAGGAAAACATTCTTTACACAGAGAGTGGTGGGTCTCTGGAATTCTCTGCCACAGAAGGTAGTTGAGGCCAATTCATTGGCTATATTTAAGAGGGCGTTAGATGTGGCACTTGTGGCTAAAGGGATCATGCGGTATGGAGAGAAGGCAGGTACAGGATACTGAGTTGGATGATCAGCCATGATCGCATTGAATGGCGGTGCAGGCTCAAAGGGCCGAATGGCCTACTCCTGCACCTATTTTTCTATGTTTCTATGTTTCTATGTTTCAAATCTCCCTCATCCTTTCCTATCCTTGAACCTGTTTAAATGTCTTTTAAATTTCCTAAAAGTAGTAAGGGCGGCACAGTGGTGCCTCGCAGCGCCAGGGACACGGGTTCCATCCCGACCACGGGTGCTGTCTGTACGGAGTTTGCACATTCTCCCTGTGACCGCGTGGGTTTTCTCCGGGTGCTCCGGCTTCCACCCACACTCGAAAGACGTCCACATTTGTAGATTAATTGACTTTGGTAAAATAAACTTGCAAGTTGTCCCTGGTGTGTGGGGTGGTGCGCGTGTGCCGGGTGGTTGCTGGTCGACGCGGACACGTTAGTCCATAGAACCTGTTTCCGTGCTGTATCTATAAAGTCCAAAATATTGTTATAGTTCCTGCCTTAACATCGTCCTCTAGTAGCTCTTTCCATTGGCCCATCACTGAAGTCTGCTTTATACTATACTTTATCCCTTTACCCCGGCCACTCCCTCTTCTCCCCTCTCCCATCGGGCAAGAGGTACAGAAGTGTGAAAACGCACACACCTCCAGATTCAGGGCTAGTTTCTTCCCAGCTGTGATCAGGCAACTGAACCGTCCCACCACAACTAGAGAGCTGCCCTGACCTCATTGGAGATGCTCGGACTATCCTTAACTGGACGTTTCTGGACTTTACCTTGCACTAAGTGTTATTCCCTTCGTCCTGTATCTATAGATAGACAAAATTGCTGGAGAAACTCAGCGGGTGCGGCAGCATCTATGGAGCGAAGGAAATAGGCAACGTTTCAGACTGAGTTTCTCCAACATTTTTGTCTACCTTCGATTTTCCAGCATCTGCTGTTCCTTCTTGAACATCTTGTATCCGTACACTGTGGACGGCTCGATTGGGATCACGTATTGCCTTTCCGCTGACTGGTTAGCACGCAACTAAAAGCTTTTCACTGTACCTCGATACACGTGACAATAAACTGAACTGAACTAAACCTCAAACTAAAATTAAAGCTAAAATTAAACCACTGTGTGAAATGTCTGCGCCTCAGGTTCCCATTAAACATAATTCCTATAATTTTATATAAAATTACGAGAGGCATATTATTATTATTATTATTATTAAACTTTATTTCAGACTCAAGGTCCAGACAAGGGATGATCCCTTTACATAAAATACATTGCATATAAAAACACCTTAAAATAAATATAAAAGCTTAATATATCATATACCTATTAAAAGTCTGATGTTGTATGTGTGTGTATTTATTTGTGTATAATCACATCTTCTCGAAAAAAAAGACGCGCAAACGGTAAATGTTTTACATAGTCCAGTAGAGATTTTTTCTGTGGAGCCCAAAATAGCCTTATCTGAAAAAAAATCATGCTTTATTTCTCCAGTTATTAATGAAAATGTACAAAAATCTGAAAACGTTGAAAAAAAACACTGTCTAGTTGCTCGCTCTGCGAATGACGTTGGCCCGTCCCCCACCGTCCCCCACCGTCCCCCCTCTGCCACCTGGAGCCTGCAGCCGCCAGCTAGGAGCCGGGAGCCGGGAGCGAGGGAATATTGCGTTCAGGAACCAGCCCTCTCCTGTGAAGATGCCCCCCACCCCTCAAATCTCCTCCCTCTCTGCCCGCTCCCTCTGAGCCCCCCTCCCGCTCCCTATCTCCCGTGGGGTCTAGGGCAAGGGGACGCGTGCATTGGGAGAGCAGACCCAAAAGCATCATAAATTATATATTTTTTAAAACACATAGATAGGGTAGACAGTCAGAACCTTTTTGCCTGGGTGGAAATGTCCCACACTGGTGGGCATCTCTATAAGGTGAGGGGGGGGGGGGGGTTATTGGAGATGTGTGGGATGTGCTTGGGGGTGGGGGGGGGGGGGGTTGGGGGGCAGGAAAGCATTGACCACCCAACAGAGCGAGATGTCCGTCGGGGAATGTTGCCGGCCGGCCCGCTCCAGACTGCAGGAGTACGCGCTGAGGGACGCACTGAAGCTGGGCGCAGCCAAGGCTCTGTGTGTGGGAGGACCACAGTCTGGGGCCCTTCCGGTGCTGGACACTGAGGGGCAGAGTCCGGTGGTGACACCCCTCAAACAAGGGAAGGGATTTCACGTCAGTGGGCTACATGAATGGCTTGTGTGTGGGTGAAGTTGCAATTTGGGGAGTGAATTGTGAAAATTCAGTATTGAATGCATTTATAGCCTCCGAGAATGTCGGGTGCGGTTTCTTGCACGGTTAATGTATTGTATATATCTATTACTCAATAAAGTCTATTTTGAAATATAGTTTAGTTTAGAGATACAGCCTAGAAACAGGCCCTTCGGCCCACCGAGTCCGTGCCGACCAGCGATCCCTGCTCACCAACACTATCCTACACACACTAGGGACAATTAACCTACAAACCTGCACGTCTTTGGAGTGTGGGAGGAAACTGGAGATCTGGGAGAAAACCCACGCAGGTCACGGGGGGAACGTGCAAACTCTGTACAGACAGCGCCCGTAGTCGGGATGGAACCCGGGTCTCTGTCGCTGTGAGGCAGCGACCCTACCCCTGCGTCACCGTGCCGGCCACATCTATAGGGAAGGAATCCAAACAATGACAGTGAATGTCAGCAAATGCAGAATTACAGGAAAAGGGGCAACAATTAGTAAATGATTACAAATACCTTAAGGATTATTCCTCTCCATTAATATTATAATTGAGTCTATTTGAGGAATGCATGGTCCATTTAAAAATATACAAGTTACATCATGGGACCCAAGTTGCATCACGAATGAACGTTTTTCCAACAATGGAAAGGAAAGATAACACATACATGCACACACACACGCACACACATATGCACTCGTGCACACACGCGCACGCACACACACACACACACACACACACACACACACACACACACAGACTCACACACATACGCACTCGTGCACACACACGCACGCACACACACACACACACAGACTCACACACATACGCACTTGTGCACACACACGCACGCACACACACACACACACACACAGACTCACACACATACGCACCCGTGCACACACACGCACGCACACACACACACGCACACATACACACACAGACTCACACACATACGCACTCGTGCACACACACGCACGCACACACACACACACACACACACACACACACACACACACACAGACTCACACACATACGCACTCGTGCACACACACGCACGCACACACACACACACACACACACACACACACACACAGACTCACACACATACGCACTCGTGCACACACACGCACGCACACACACACACACACACACACACACACACAGACTCACACACATACGCACTCGTGCACACACGCGCACGCACACACACACACACACAGAGACTCACACACATACGCACTCGTGCACACACACGCGCACGCAGACACACACACACACACACACACACACACACAGACACACAGACACACACTCACACACATACGCACTCCTACACACACACGTGCACACACACACAGACACATACACACACGTACACACACGCGCACAAATACACATACGCACACACACATGTGCACACACAGACGCACAGGTGTACACACGTGCATATACGTGCACACACACACACACACACACACATTCACACACATGCATATATATGCACACTTATGTGCACATATACACACGCACATAGACACATCCTCACAGGCACGCACACACACACGCATATACGTGTACAAACGCACATTCGTGCTCACACAGACACACACATATACCGCACACACACATCACGCACGCACACACACACACACACACACACACACACACACACACACACACACACACACACACCACGAGGGTTACAAGAGAGGCGCAATGTTCTAGCACTGAGTAGAGGAATTAAAACGGGACATGTAATAGCTAAATAGATTGTACAATTGTGGGTTTAGTTCCGTCCAGTTTTCAGCTGTGGTGTCGGCACCCGTCCCACCTCATTGTCCTCCCAACTTTTGTTTTGAAGTTAATAAAACATATTTCTTCAGAGCTGACAAGCCGGTACGTTTGATTTGGAACATGCTGTCGATCGTTAATCTTCTCAGGACACAGCAGATCGATAGACGGATAATGCAAGACCACTGAGGCAATTTCATGGCCTGGTTTTCACCCAGCATCTTAACCTGATGCAACTGGAGAAGGGGATGAGGAAAATAATCTGCCAGGGAACCAGGAGCATTCACCTGTTAAACTCAAGCAAACGTGGTATTTGTCCCCACATCGACAAACCCCACAGCCAACAATGGACCATTGTGGGCTCCACCTTTCCTTGATAAGTGTTGCAGGCTTTACCGTACCCCATTTTCCTTTTCCACCCCTTTTCACCCCCAATTCCCTTCCAGCCATGATCCCTCCAACTGTGCTCCATTGAGCGTGTCACGGTGGCGCAGCGGTAGAACGTCCACCTCGCGGCGCCAGAGACCCGGGTTCGACCCTGACCTCGGCTGCTGTCTGCACGGAGTTTGTACGTTATCCCAGGGACTGCGTGGGTTTTCTCCAGGTGCCCCGGTTTCCTCCCACACTCCAAAGTGGTGATTCCAACGTTTTAACATTCTAAACTCAATTACACAAAACCATCTCCAAAATAAACAGATCCAATCCCTGCACAATACGGGCAATCTACTAAGGGCCAATTAACCTACAAACCCACTCGTATATGCCCCCGTCTATATAGTTCTGAGCCTATTTGGACGTTGTAGTGTTAAATAGCTAATGGGTCTGAAGAAGGGTCTCGACCCGAAACGTCACCCATTCCTTCTCTCCAGAGACGTTGCCTGTCCCGCTGAGTCACTCCAGCTTCTTGCGTCTATCTTGAGTTTAATAGCCTGATGGTTAGAAACATAGAAAACAGTTGCAGGAGGAGGCCATTCGGCCTTTCGAGCCAGCACCGCCATTCATTGTGATTATGGCTGATCATCCCCGATCAATAACCCCGTGCCTGCCTTCTCCAGTTGTAGGGTTGTAGGGAGGAAGCTGTTCCTGAACCTGGATGTTACAGTTTTCTGGCTCCTGTTCCTTCTTCCCGATGGTAGGGGTGAAGTGAGAGTGTGGCCAGGGTGGTGTGGGTCTCTGATGACGATGCTGGCTGCCTTTTTGAGGCAGAGACTCCTGTAGATCCCTTCGACAGTGGGGAAGTCAGAGCCGGTGATGGACGGGCAGCGTCCAACACTTCTTCGTTCTATGTTCCCCTCAGATGGCGGGAGTTGAGGTCAGAAACATAGAAAATAGGTGCAGGACTAGGCCATTCGGCCCTTCGAGCCAGCACGACCATTCAATATGATCGTGGCTGATCATCCAAAATCAGTAGCCCGTTCCTGCCTTCTCCCCATATCCCCTGATTCCGTTCGCCCAAAGAGCTAAATCTAACTCTCTCTTTGAAAATATCCGGTGAATTGGCCTCCAATGCCCTCTGTGGCAGAGAGTTCCAATGTTGGTGTTTGGGTATGGGTTGTTGACATCGCCACGGTTACACGCTCCCGCAGTGGGAACATCGTCTAGTGCAGGGGTGGGGAACCTTCTCGTGGTGGAATGCCACATTAAGTCAGCTGTAATCTACTAAGGCCGCATCCAAGAAAATTCAATTAGATATACTTCAAATTTGGTAAAAATCTAACTACTAAAATAGTTAATTCTAAAGTTAATTAACCTTTTAATGACTTTGTTGTGGCTGTTTTTTGTGGGAAAGCATTTGAATATTTGGTTGCAACATGGAGGTACGTAGTTTCAGATGATCTTCTAGATGGGTAGATAGCCGTCACTTGTGACCTTAAGGGCGTCTTACATAGAAACATAGAAACATAGAAAATAGGTGCAGGAGGAGGCCATTCGGCCCTACAAGCCAACACCGCCATTCATTGTGATCACGGCTGATCGTCCCCTATCAATAACCCGTGCCTGCCTTCTCCCCATATCCCTTGACTCCACTAGCCCCTAGAGCTCTATCCAACTCTCTCTTAAATCCATCCAGTGACTTGGCCTCCACTGCCCTCTGTGGCAGGGAATTCCACAAATTCACAACTCTCTGGGTGAAAAAGTTTTTTCTCACCTCAGTCTTAAATGGCCTCCCCTTTATTCTAAGACTTGATTCGGATTAGGCAGGAGAGCGTAGATTTGCAGGAATAAGCGGATGAAAAGCAAGAAAGCATTATCCGTGCGTGTCAAAGTTGACGTACGTTCTAGAGTCGCATTCGAGCTAAATCATGAGCAGAACGGGTGTTAAAATAGCCCTCGTGACTTACTAATGTGGCCGTCAGTCGGGGAGGATTACTTCATTGAATTTTCTTTTACTCTTTTGTATTTTAAATGCGTTCATTTTAAGATTAAAATTAAAATAATAAAAAGACGAGCAAAAACATATTAATAAAAATACAAGGATTTGTTCTACAAAATTTGGATTCATTCAAAAGGCCGCGCTTAATGACCTAGAAGGCCGCAGGTCCCCCACCCCTGGTCCAGTGCCAGCCCCAACCCCAACAGAGCTCTACACCATCTGGTGACCCAGCTGAGAACTGCCCAACGCATGCAACCAGGACCAGGAGGAAGTCAGGTCCGGCAATGTCTAGTTTAGCTTAGTTTAGAGATACAGCACGGAAACAGGCCCTTCGGCCCACTGAGTCCGCACTGACCACTGACCAGCGATCCCCACACACTAACACCACCCTACACACACCAGGGACATTTCTTTTTACAATTTTACCAATACCAATTAACCTACTGACCTGTGTTGGAGTGGGGGGAAACCGGAGCACCCGGAGAAAACCCACGCAGGTCGCGGGGAGAACGGACAAACTCCGTACAGACAGCACCCGTGGTTGGGATGGAACCCGGGTCTCTGGCGCTGTGAGGCGGCAACTCTACCGCTGCGCCACCGTGATGTTTCAATGTTAATGATTCAATGTCAATGCTTCAATGATACTTTATTGTACTTAGGGACAGTGAGGTTCTTTGCACAAAGAACGAAGAATGCAAAGTGTCGGCCGTGACAATGTTATAAAAGTACTCGTTAGAGTCTCGATGGTCAATCTTTGGTCACCCCCCCCCCCCCCCCCCAGCCAGACCCTCGTTGTTCCCGGCTGCCTCTCCCCCTCACAGCGACACGTCCCTCTCCCCCCCTCCAGCAGCCGACCTTGAACCGGTGTGGGGGGTTAGAGCCCCCCCCATCCCGGATATCCCCGCACCTGCGTTTGAACCGGAGACTTGTGGCTGGGATACTGGCTGTCTCTCTTTCAGTGGGAAAGGGAGAGAGAGAGAGGGAACGGAAGAGAGAGTGAGGGAGAGAGAGAGAGGGAGAGAGGGAGAGAGAGAAAGAGAGAGAGAGAGAGAGGGAGAGAGGGAGAGAGAGAGAGGGAGAGAAAGAGAGAGAGAGCGAGAGAGAGAAAGAGAGAGAGAGAAAGAGAGAACAAGAGAGGGAGAGAGAGAGAAAGAGTGAGTGAGAGAAGAGAGCGAGAAAGAGAGGGGGAAAGAGGGGAGAGTGAGAGAGAGTGGGAAAGAGAGAGAGAGAGAGGGGGAAAGAGAGAGAGAAGGTTAAAAAGAGAGAGAGAGAGAAGTTGCAGTGCACTCCGCAAACATCAGAAGTTTACGAGGCGAGCCAAGAGGCAGGCAGGCTTCAGGAGAAACATAGCACACACTTAAACCAGTGTGACACCCACACTCCATTAACAAAGCAAGGTGAACGAGCCTCACGCAAACTCGATGATCATCCATGTTGTGATAGATTTACACCAGCAAACTTTAAGCTGCAAATAGCAACACGAACCTCAACACAAAGACAGAGACGGACACTCGTAGAAATCAGAACACTGATGCCAATGGCTTGTTTTATATCCCCAATGGATTATATAGAAATCCAAAATAGCGTTGAAATCACAGGTAGACAAAAAGGCTGGAGAGACTCAGCGGGTGAGGCAGCATCTATGGAGCGAAGGAAATAGGTGTCGGGTCGAGACCCTTCGAAGGGATAGGTGACGTTTCGGGGTAGAGACACATTGAAGGAATAGGTGACGTTTCGGGTCGAGACCCTTCCGGGTCTCGACCCGAAACGTCACCTATTCCTTCGCTCCATAGACGCTGCCTCACCCGCTGAGTTCCTCCAGCATTTTTGTCCACCTTCGATTTTTCCAGCATCTGCAGTTCTTTCCTAATCTTTGAAATCACGCTGAACCTGTCCGATTCACCTCTACCCCATTGCGGACATTGGACTTTGTCTCTCGAATGTGCTACGATGAGGCCACCAGGGCTACAATGGGGGCCACACAGTCTTAGAATAAAGGGGAGGCCATTTAAGACTGAGATGAGAAAAAACGTTTCCACCCAGAGAGTTGCGAATTTGTGGAATTCCCTGCCACAGAGGGCAGTGGAGGCCAAGTCACTGGATGGATTTAAGAGAGGGTTAGATAGAGCTCTAGGGGCTAGTGGAATCAAGGGATATGGGGAGAAGGCAGGCACTGGTTATTGATAGTGGATGATCACAATGATTGGCAGTGTTGGCTTGTAGGGCCGAATGGCCTCCTCCTGCACCTATTTTCTATGTTTCTATGTTTATATGTAAGAGTTAGATAGAGCTCTAGGGGCTAGTGGAGTCAAGGGATATGGGGAGAAGTCAGGCACGGGTTATTGATTGGGGACGATCAGCCATGATCACAATGAATGGCGGTGCTGGCTCGAAGGGCCGAATGGCCTCCTCCTGCACCTATTTTCTATGTTTCTATGTTTAAGTAAGTCAGTAAATTTATTGGCCAAGTATTCACATACAAGGAGTTTGCCTTGGTGCTCCACCCACAAGTAACCACATGACGTACAGTGACAGCTACGAATGACTCAGAAAACACTGAACGTTAGTAATAATAAAACATTAATGATAAAACACCGTTGCTGAGAACGATATTCTGCACTCTGTATCTTCCCCTTTGCTCGACCTATTGTACGGGAGTTTGGCTTTGATTGTGTCTGTGTGTCGGGTTGTCTGATCATTTTGGCCAGAGTGCAGAGCAAAGCGTTTCACCGTACTCTGGTACACGGAACAATCGTCAACTTAAACCTCAACTAAAAGCTGAAAATGATACATATAATAGGCTGAGAAAAAAAAAGTCACATTTTGTCATTGACAGATGCAGATTTAAATGAAACAGAATGAAGGCAGATTCATTTAATTGTTCAAGAACAGTGCAAGATTTAGCTTCTGCTTTTAGGTGAGAAAGGTGGAAAATGCAGAGAGACGGAGAGAGGGAGAGAGAGAGAGGGAGGGTGAGAGAGGGAGAGGGAGAGGGAGGGAGAGAGGGAGGGAGAGAGGGAGAGGGGAGGGAGAGAGAGAGGGGGGGAGAGGGGGAGAGGGAGAGAGGCCTTCCGTCAACGCTGGTCACCGCGTGGGGTTGAGAGTATTGTAAACAATGAATCTACTGTTATACTACAATGATTTGTTTGATATAGTGTTATTTTGATTATGTTTTGATGTGTTGGATCATATGATTGTGTCGAATAAAGGTTTTGAAAAGAACAAAAAAAAAGAGAGAGAGAGAGAGAGAGAGAGGGAGGGAGATAGAGAGCTGGAAAATGAGGGTGAGTGGCGAAGAGGGAGAGTGTTTGGGAAGGTTTGTGTACAAACAGCTGCTGTCATCTCCACAGGGGGAGTTTGCCCAGCCCGGGCGGTGATTCAAGTGAAGAGCTCAACCCGGGCCTGGCTGTTTGTGGTGGGGACTGGGATGGATCTCGGCTCTCCTCTGGCACGGTGACAAGCCGCCCCTGACCCGACTCTTGTACGCATTTGCATCTCGGCACAAAGAGAGAGCGGAGAGGTTGGCTTGGGAGGAGAAAAAAAAGCAGAGGGCGCGGATGGAGGGAGGGAGGGGTTAGGGGGGGGGGGGGGCCAGAGGAGAAGAAACATGTTTCGCCCAAGCAATTAATCCTGCAAAACTATTCATTCGCCTGGGATTCTACTTTCAAAGCCCTCGCACAACAGTTAAAGGAAAATGGAATTGGGAATGAGTTCCTCTGCAAAGAAACTTTTAATACGAGAGTCATATTATATTTGTTAAGTAGACAAAAATGCTGGAGAAACTCAGCGGGTGAGGCAGCATCTATGGAGCGAAGGAAATAGGCAACGTTTCGGGCCGAGACCCAAGGGTTTGAAGGAAATAGGCAAAATAACGTTTCGAGTCGAGACCCTTCTTCTGAAGAAGGAATAGGCGACGTTTCGGGATCACCCAATGCATTCAACATTCACCTCATTGGGTTAAACATTATTTTGTTAAGACAGAGATAGATAGATTCTTGATTAGTGCGGGTGTCAGGGGTTATGGGGAGAAGGCAGGGGAATGGGGTTAGGAGGGAGAGATAGATCAGCCACGATTGAATGGCGGAGTGGACTTGATGGGCCGAATGGCCTCATTCTACTCCTATCCCCCATGACCTTTTGACCCTATTGCCTCATCGTGTATCTGTACACTGTGGACGGCTCGATTGTAATCATGTATTGTCTTTCCGCTGGCTGGTTAGCTCGCAGCAAAAAGCTGTTCACTGTACCTTGGTACACGTGACAATAAACTCAACTACCTGTCTAAGGTGGACAAAAATGCTGGAGAAACTCAGCGGGTGCAGCAGGATCTGTGGAGCGAAGGAAATAGGCAACGTTTCGGGCCGAAACCCTTGGGTTTCAGCCCGAAACGTTACCTATTTCCTTCAAACCCTTGGGTTTCGGCCCAAAACGTTGCCTATTTCCTTCGCTCCATAGATGCTGCTGCACCCGCTGAGTTCCTCCGGCATTTTTGTCCACCTTCAATTTTCCCAGCACCTGCAGTTCCTTCTTGAACACCCTGTCTAAAAGTTTCTTAAAACGCAAATTTTGCAAAACTTTATTTTATGATATTCAAAAACTCTAATACTGCGCAGTTTCAGGCCCTGTGCGCTGGTAGTGGCTGGCTGGGGGTTAATAATAAAATTAAGGTTTAACAAAAGCTTGTAACTGGATAATAAGAAGTAGATTATAACTTCTAAAGTGTTTAACTCTTTAATCAATAAAAATTAGTCTCTATGCAGCAGCAGCTGATATTGGACAGCCCATGTACTTTGAAATGCAACGGTTAATTTGAATGAGTTATTTGGTCAATCGATAGTCTTGCTTTTATAACAACCAATGCCCGGAGGCAAAGTCCAAATCTAGGAAGCGTTAAGGGCCTGTCCCACCAGCATGCAACTCTATGCGATGAGCGCGACCTAACGGGGTCGCTTGAGCCGTCCGGCGTCGCGGGGCCGGTCCCACTTCGATCGCCGGAGCCGTGCGGAATTGTGCGGAGTTCGTCCCGACATCGCGCGGGGCTCCGAAAAACTGACCATGTTCAAAAGTTCCGCGCGGCAACGGCTTGTCGGCTCGCAGTCGCCTCGACACATTACACACCGCCTCGACGTCATGCCTCCGTGACCCTCTCTGTAGGTGCCTCCGTGACCCTCTCTGTGTGTGGCTCCATGGCCCTCTGTGTGTGTGCCTCTGTGCCCCTCTCTGTGTGCCCCTCTCTGTCCTGGCGAACTTGCCTTTAAGACTTCGCTCCAAGTTCGCCTCACTTTGCGCCGCGTTGCGCCACTCACCCGACCTCCGTGCGGCCCTCGCTGCCGGTTTGGTCGCGCTTGCCGCATGCAGGCGCACACTGGTGGGAACGGCCCTGTACAGGGATCACCCGACCTCCGCGCGGCCCCCGCTTCCAGTTTGATCACGCTCATCGCATGGAGTCGGATGCTGGTAGGACAGGCCCTTTAGGCTGTTGTGAATCGTTTATACTGAAGGTAGACACAATGCGCTGGAGTAACTCAGCGGGTCAGGCAGCATAGGAACAGAGAAAATAGACGCAGGAGTAGGCCATTCGACCATTCGACATGATCATGGCTGATCATCCAAAATCAGTGCCCCGTTCCTGCTTTTTCCCAACATCCCTTGATTCCATTAGCCCTGAGAGATAAATCTAACTCTCTCTTGAAAACATCCAGTGAATTGGCCTCCACTGCCCACTGTGGAAAAGGGCCTGTTTCTGACCTAAACCAAACTGCTCTGAACTAAACTAAACTAAATTAAACTAAACTTCTCTGATGAAGGTTCTCGAGCCGAAACATCCCGTTTAAATTCCATTTGGAATATTTTGGAGTTCCAAGAAACCAAGAAGACGAAGAAACCCATTCCTTCTCTCCAGAGACGCTGCCTGTCCCGCTGAGTTACTCCAGCTTTTTGCGTCTATCTTCGGTTTAAACCAGCATCTGCAGTTCCTTGTTACTCCACGTGAGAACCATGTGGCTAATCCACCATTGTCTTTCCAGTCCACACAATAACACATATTTTGGATATTTATATTGCTGGAGGCACTGCGCAGTGGTTTGGGTTATTTTGCAAGCTGCACGATATCAGTTTGGAGATCAGAAGCAGAATTATTTAACTGGGGACGATGGCCTTAGGGGGTGATGGACGGGACGACTAACACAGGGAGGTCATTACTGGTCCACCTGTCGAGGGAGGCATGTCTAGCTAAAAATAAACGTTCTACCCCCACTGATGTCTGGAGCTGGTTAATGAATATAAATCGGATGGTTTGTAGTTAGCCAACGTGTAATTAGGACTGAAATGAGCTGAATTCCAACGGAGACAGCCTGAGGAAATAACCAAGAGCAGTTAAGCTCTACTTCACCTCTGTTAGTTGGAAGAGGTTCAACCAACCCACTTGCAAGTCCTTTTGAAGTCTGCACATTCTAAGTGGGCCGTGGATATAAGATGTGTCGGAAGGAACCGCAGATGCTGGATTAAGCCGGGGCACAACAGGCTGGGGGTAACTCAGCGGGACAGGCAGCATCTCTGGAGAGGAGGAATGGTTGATGCTTCGGGTCAATGGACGAAGGGTCTCGACCCGAAACGTCACCCATTCCTTCTCTCCAGAGATGCTGCCTGACCCGCTGGGGTGGGAGATGGCAACCTTATACACAATAGACAATAGGTGCAGGAGTAGGCCATTCGGCCCTTCAATGTGATCATGGCTGATCATCCCCCAATCAGTACCCCGTTCCTGCCTTCTCCCCATATCCCCTGACTCCGCTATTTTTAAGAGCCCTATCTAGCTCTCTCTTGAAAGTATCCAGAGAACTGGCCTCCACCTGAGGCAGAGAATTCCACAGACTAGATTGTAATCACGTATAGTCTTTCCGCTGACTGGTTAGCACGCAACAAAAGCTTATCACTGTACCTCGGTACACGTGGCAATAAACTAAACTGCACTATGTACGAATTAAGGCGGCACAGATCTAGCATTGGTTTTAGTTTAAAATCAAATCAAATAAAAAACACAAAATAACTGCAGACACTCGGAACGTCGGACAGCATCTATGGAGATGTAAATAACGGCCGCACGTTGGTGCAGCGGTAGAGTTGCTGCTTTACGGCGCCGGAGACCCGGGTTCGATTCTGATGACGGGTGCTGTCGGTGCTGAGTTTTCTCTGTGAGAAAAATGCCGAACGGCCGACTCCTGCACCTATTGTCTATTGTCTGTTGTGACTCTTATAAACTTCTACAGATGCACCATTGAAAGCGGACGGTGGGCTTGCATCGCAGCTGGGTTTTGGAACGGTTCTGCCCAAGACCGCTAGATATTCCATGAGAGGTGTGGACGTGGTTGCCCAGTCCATCACACAGACCACATTCCCCACCATTGACTCCATCTCCACTTCGCTCCGCCTCACGTCAAAACCTGTCCCCACCCCGGTCATTCCTTCTTCCCGTTTCCTCCCACTCTCCAAAGACGTACAGGTTTGGAGGTCAATTGGCTTGGTGTAAATGTAAAGTGTCCCTAGTGCGGGGGGGGGGGGGGGTGGGAAGATTGCAACCTTCACCTGGTCCGCCCTGTTTTTCGACGAATGCAATCAACTCGACGTGCACAAACGGAAGATCAAGTAGAACACGTTGTCCAACAACTTTAGGCCGTGCACGCCACACGCAAGAAGAAGACGAAGTCCCTAGTGTGTGTAGGACAGCGTTAGTGTGAGAGGTGATCGCTGGCCAGGGTGGACTCGGTGGGCCGAAGGGCCTGTTTCCGCGCTGAATCTCTAAACTAAATTAAACGACGGCAGACTAATCAGTCGGCAACAATCTCATGTAACCCAGACCACAGGCGAGGCCCTTGGACGTTAGTTATTACCTTTTATGTCGAGTCGTGTATCATTTTAAAGTAATTGCTGCAAAATAAAAATAAAACAACCTTTATTAGGTAGCTGGCAGACACTGCACTAGGACCACATTGAAGAGGGAATTAAAATAGCTGTTCACTTAATCGCAGCTTTTATGAATAGGCCGTTAGCACTGTGGTTTTTGTTACATGACTATAAGGTCATAAGGTCATAAGTGATAGGCGCAGAATTAGGCCATTCGGCCCATCAGGGCCACTCCGCCATTCAATCACGGCTGATCTATCTCTCCCTCCTAACCCCATTCTCCTGCCTTCTCCCCATAGACCCTGACACCCACACTAATCGAGAATCTATCTATCTCTGCCATAAAAATATTCACTGACTTGTGACCTCCACAGCCGTCTGTTGCAAAGAAATCCACAGATTCATCGCCCTCTGATTAAAGAAATGTCTTCTCATCTCCGTCCTAAAGGAACGTCCTTTAATTCTGAGCCCGAGGCTGTGCCCTCTGGTCCTGGACTCTCCCACTGGTGGAAACATCCTCTCCACATCCACTCTATCCAGGCGGTTAATGGAATGAATGGAACAGAGAACAGGACGGAAGGATGGAGGGTCTTTACTGACCACTCGGTCTAGTTTGTTCAATATCTCTCCGTATCACCGTCTATATCTCTCGGTCCCCTTTCCCCTCACCCTCCAGTCTGAAGAAGAGTCTGGCCCCCATTCCTCTCCTGCAGAGATGCTGCCTGACCCGCTGAGTTACTCCAGTGTTTTGTGTCTGTCTTTGACAATTAAGCAACTCTGGATTCTTGGCTCTTGCACAGTTCTGTGAGGATCTCTGCTGTTTGAGGCTCTTAAAGGCTCTTAAAGATAGTGGGGTCAGGGGATCCGATGTGGGGAGAAGGCAGGAACGGGGTACTGATTGGGGATGATCTGCCATGATCACATTGAATGGCGGTGCTGCCTCGAAGGGCTGAATGGCCTACTCCTGCACCTATTGTCTATTGAATGGCGGTGCTGGCTCGAAGGGCCGAATGGCCTCCTCCTGCAGCTATTGTCTATTGAATGGCTCGAAGGGCCGAATGGCCTCCTCCTGCACCTATTGTCTATTGAATGGCTCGAAGGGCTGAATGGCCTACTCCTGCAGCTATTGTCTATTGAATGGTGGTGCTGGCTCGAAGGGCTGAATGGCCTACTCCTGCACCTATTGTCTATTGAATGGCTCGAAGGGCTGAATGGCCTCCTCATGCACGTATTGTCTATTGAATGGCGGTGCCGGCTCGAAGGGCCGAATGGCCTCCTCCTGCACCTATTGTCTATTGTATGGTGGTGCTGGCTCGAAGGGCTGATTGGGCTCCTCCTGCACCTATTGTCTATTGAATGGCGGTGCTGGCTCGAAGGGCTGAATGGCCTCCTCCTGCACCTATTGTCTATTGCCTATTGTCCATTGATTGTTGTACCACAGCTCAGACTGTAATGAAATAGTGTCAACTGTAGATCCAGTCTTGCTATCAATCCTGATTAGGCGCTGTGAGGAGCTTTTATGGGACTTTGGTATAACTGTTTAACAAAATATTACATAACACCCTTATCGGCGCGATCTTAAACATGATCCAAGAATTTATTGAATGCACTGGAGTCTTGCTATTGAACAACCCAGCTCGAAAGTCTCAAATCAAGAGCTAAATCTCTTGCCATTTGAAGATAGTTTCAAAAACCATTGATGCCTCAATGCTTCCCTCAGTCTTGTGAAATGTTTGTGTTGAAGGCCCATTTATAGAGAGCTCTTTAATCCAAATTCATTTCAGCTTCAGGGCTAATCTGAACTATAGCACTCAGTGTAAATAGAATGAGTTTCCTGAAATGAAATCAGAAAGCAAGGAGCTTTCTTCTCTTGTTGATCCTGACCTTAGCCGACAAGAGTTATACGCGGCGGATAAAACCTGTTGGAGCAACTGGCTCAGTGCGGTGAAGTTACTGCACTGTGAGCATCGGAGCCCATGTATTCTGGTGGGGTCAGCGTGAATGTGTGCGGTTCCAAATACATTTCAGGATCCTCCTTTATGTCCACAAAGCCCTCAATGGGCTTGCCCCCACCTACATCTAAAGTCTGCTCACCCACCGCACCACCTCCAGGTCCCTCAGATCGGCCGACTTGGGGTTGCTGAACGTCCCACGGTCGAGGCATAAGCTCAGGGGCGACCGACCGACCGACCGCGCCTTTGCGGTTGCAGCTCCTAGACTGTGGAACAGCAGCGTCCCTCGTCCCATCAGCACTGCCCCCTCCATCGACTCCTTCAAGTCGAGACTTAAAACTCTGCTTTACTCTCACGCCTTCCTCGACGTTCTCTGAGGGAGGGCTATATGTATGTATTTATGTCTGTACTTCATCTATGAACCACTGTTGTGTAACGTTAGTACCTCCACCAATGTGAAGCACTTTGGCCAACGAGAGCTGTTTTTTAAATGTGCTATAGAAATAAAAGTGACTTCACACACACACACACACACACACACACACACACACACACACACACACACACACACGCACGCACACACACACACATGCGCGCACACACACACACGCGCGCACACACACACACAGACGCACACACACACACACACGCGCACACACGCACACACACGCGCGCGCACACACACACACGCACACACACACACGCACACACACGCACACACACACACACACACACACGCACGCACACACGCACACGCACACACGCACACACACACACACACGCACACACACACACGCACACGCACACGCACACACACACACGCACACACACACACACACACACACACGCGCACACACACACACACACTTGTTCAACCTTTCTCTGTAACTTAGTTGCTGGAACCCAGGCAGCATTCTAGTAAATCTCCTCTGTACTCTCTCTATTTTGTTGATATCCTTCCTATAATTAGGCGACCAAAATTGTACACCATACTCCAGAATTGGTCTCATCAATGCTTTGTACAATTTTACCATTACTTCCCTACTCCTATATTCAATGCTCTGACTTATAAAGGCCAGCACACCAAAAGCTTTCTTTACCACCCTATCTACATGCGATTCCACCTTCAGGGAACTATGCACAGTTATTCCTAGATCCCTCTGTTCCACAGCATTCCTCAATTCCCTACCATTTACCATGTACGTCCTATTTTGATGTGTCCCTGCCAAGATGTAGCACCTCACACTTATCAGCATTAAACTCCATCTGCCATCTTTCAGCCCACTCTTCCAAATGGCCCAAATCTCTCTGTAGACTTTGAACATCTTTTATCCTTTTATCCATTTTTTTCCAGTTTATCCTTCTGTTAATTATCGTGTTGCATGCGGAGTCAAATGCAACGGAATTTCATTTGGAACTGCATATATTCTAAATGACAATAAAGTTTGTTTGACTTTGACTTTGACTGTTTCCGCGCTGTATCGAAAACCATCGAGATCTTGCCATGGACTGTACTTTGAACTGAGCGGTTAGCAAGCATTGAACAACCAATGCACTGAAACTAATAAAATCCCAGTGATATTTTTTCTAGAAATAAAAGCTCTTTTTGAAAAGGATATTTGTGCCTGGCCATGACACTGGTTTAGTAGCTGCATGAGTATTGGATTCTCAATATAGAAAATAGGAGAGGAACGGTTTCAAGGCTGCGGTACTATCGAACGACCATAATGATGGCAGGTGCGATGACAGAGATTTGTTGCTGGCAATTTGCTGTATCACATAAACTGAGTTGAAGATTCGTTTTCTGCCCATTTTACAGTCATGCAGTGGGCATACCAAGCAGAGGATGACGGAGACGCAAGGAACTGCAGACGTTGGAATCTTGTGCAGAACACAAAGTGCATCAGGCAGCATCTCTGGAGGACGTGGACTGGCGATGTCGTGGTTTATCTACGAGCCCTTCGGCCCGCCCAGTCCACGCCGACCGGCGATCCCCGCACACCAGAACAATGAACTTCACCCATTCCATCTCTCCACAGATGCTGCCTGTCCCGCTGAGTTACTCCAGCCTTTTGTGTCTATCTTCGGTTTAAACCAGCATCTGCAGTTCCTTCCTACACAAGTGATAGTTGGTCGGGGGCGGGTTGTGACAGATTGGCTGATGGGTGGGAAAGGGGCTGGAGATGAAAAGGAGACAAAATGAGACAGAGAAGAAGACAAGGGAACAAAATGGAGTCAGATAAGGAGGTGGCACGATGGCACAGCGGTAGATTTGCTGCCTTACAGCGCTGGAGAGCCGGGTTTGATCCTGACTACAGGTACTGTGGAGACCAAAGCAATGGATATGTTTAAGGCCGAGATTGATAGATTTTTGATTCATAAGGGTGCAGGGGCTGTGGAAAGAAGGCAGCAGAATGGGGTTGAGAGGGAAAGATAGATTAGCCATGATGATCTGGTGGAGAAGACCTGATGGGCCGAATGTCCTAATTAGACAATAGACAATAGACAATAGGTGCAGGAGTAGGCCATTCAGCCCTTCGAGCCAGCACCGCCATTCATGGCTGATCATCCCCAATCAGTACCCCGTTCCTGCCTTCTCCCCATATCCCCTGACTCCACTATTTTTAAGAGCTCTATCTCACTCTTCCTTGAAAGCATCCAGAGAACCGGCCTCCACCGCCCTCTGAGGCAGAGAGTCCCACAGACTCACCAACTCTCTGTAAGAAAAAGTGTTTCCTCGTCTCCGTTCTAAATGGCTTACCCCTTATTCTTAAATTGTTATTCTTAATTCTGCTATTCGAATTTTTGAGCTTTTGAACCCTGTGCCCATGTGGGTTTCCTCCAGGTGTTTCGTTCAGTTTAGTTTATTGTCACGTGTACCGAGGTACAGTGAAAAGCTTTTGTTGCGTGCTAACCAGTCAGCGGAAAGACAATACGTGATTACAATCGAGCCGTCCGCAGTGTAGAGATACACGATAAGAGAATAAGGTTTAGTGCAAGGCCAATCCAGTGAAGTCCGATTAAAGATAGTTCGAGGGTCTCCAATGATGAAGATCGCAGCTCAGCACCGCTCTCTGGTTGTGGTAGGATGGTTCAGTTGCCTGATAACAGCCGGGAAGAAACTGTCCCTGAATCTGGAGGTGTGCGTTCGTTTTCACACTTCTGTACCTCTTGCCCGATGGGAGAGGGGAGAAGAGGGAGTGGCCGGGGGTGAGACTGGTCCTTGATGATGCTGCTGGCCTTGTAGATGGAGTCGATGGAAGGGAGGTTGGTTTGTGCGACGGTCTTGCACTTTCCTGCGGTCTTGGACGGAGCCGTCCACAAACCATGCTGGGATGCATCCTGTTAAAATGCTTTTCCACAGCGCATCTGCAGAAGTTGGTAAGAGTTGTCGGGGACATGCCAAACTTCCAGAGCCTTCTAAGGAAGTAGAGGCGTTGGTGTGCGTTCTTGGTCGTTGCTTCAGTATGGGTCGTCCAGGAGAGGTTGTTGGTGATATTGGCTCCAAGAAATTTGATGTTTTCAACCATCTCTAGTTTGGCGCCGTCAATGTTTACTGGGGTATGTGGACCACTTACCTTCCTGAAGTCGATCACTATCTCTTTGTCTTGCTGACATTTGGAGAAAGGACACGAGGTTCTCTGTAAACATGCCCTCTGTGTTCAATGTGAAAGTGGGTGAGTAGCTGGAGTATTGTGTGCAGTTTTGGTCTCCAAATTTGAGGAAGGACATTCTTGCTATTGAGGGAGCACAGCGTAGGTTCACAAGGTTAGTTCCTGGGATGGCGGGACTGTCATATGCTGAGAGAATGGAACGGCTGGGCTTGTACACTCTGGAGTTTAGAAGGATGAGAGGGGATCTTATTGAAACATATAGGATTATGAAGGACTTGGACACGCTAGAGGCAGGAAACATGTTCCTGATGTTGGGGAAGTCCAGAACCAGGGGTCACAGTTTAAGAATAAGGGGCAGCCCATTTGGAACGGAGATGAGGAAACACTTTTTCGCACAGAGAGTGGTGAGTCTGCTGAATTCTCCGCTTTAGAGGGCGGTGGAAGCCGGTTCTCTGGATACTTTGAAGAGAGAGCTAGATAGGGTTCTCAAAGATGGTGGAGTCAGGGGATATGGGGAGAAGGCAGGAACGGGGTACTGATTGGGGATGATCAGCCTTGATCACATTGAATGGCGGTGCTGGCTCGAAGGGCCGAATGGCCTCCTCCTGAACCTATTGTCTGTTGTCTATTGTCCTCCCTGAACTCTGGCTCCGGTTCTCTCCCACATCGCGACGACATGCAAGTGTGTAGGTTAATCGGCCCTCTATAAACATGCCCATAGTGTTGGATGTGGAAGTGGGATAGCAGTTGGATGGGCCGAATGGCCTAATTCTGCTGCTAGAATGTATGCGCCTATGATCTAGGTGGGAATCCATCCATCCACGTCCACAGTCAAGACTGGTTGATATTTTACTGAACCAAATGTAGTCTCAGTTTACATCGGATCATGTTCCACCAAGCACTTTCTCTGCTCTTATATCAGCCTCCATTAGATGAGATCACCTCAAAGGACATAAATCCTGTGAGTCGCCTCGCTAGCAAAGCTCGCTCGCTCGCGAGCTTGCAAAGCTTTTCACAGTTTCTCGGTGTCAGGCGTGGAGCGCGTGCGTGACGTACCGCCGTATATCAACTGGAGGGATCGGCCAGAGAGGTTTGGTGAACCCAGGCGCAACATCGGAAGATGTAATGAGGGGGGCGGCTTTAACAATTTGTGTGTGAAAACTTTTCATACGCTGATTAAACAACTACAAGGTCAAACTGAGCGAATCCTGGGCCACTGTGTCGCAGTGAGAGATTACAGCTCCTTATTTTAGTTAGGACGTAGGAACACGGTAGAGTCACTGCCTCACAGCGCTGGGTTCGATCCCGACTACGGGTGCTGTCTGTACGGAGTTTGCACGTTCTCCCCGTGACCTGCGCGGGTTTTCTCCGGGATCTTCGGTTTCCTCCCCCACTCCAAAGACGTGCAGGTTTGTAGGTTAGTCGGCTTAGTGTAAATGTAAAATTGTCGCTAGTGTGTGTGTGTGTGTAGGATAGTGTCAGTGTGCGGGGATCGCTGGTCGGTGTGGGCTCGGTGGGCCGAAGGGCCTGTTTCCTGTGCTGTATCTCTAAACTTAAACTGAACTACACACAATAGTCGCTTTTAAGCTAGACAAAGATTTGTATATTTTCATGAGGCTTTTGACATTGACAAATTTGAAAGATGCAGCGTTGAAATAGGCCCTTCAGCCCACCGAGTCCGTGCTGGCCATTGATCACCCGTTCACACTAGTTCTACGTTATGTTCATTCCCTCCACAGATGCTGCCTGACCTGCTGAGTTCTTTTGTGATTATGTTGAAGGCTCCAGCGTCTGCGGTTTCTCCTCCACTCACCCCTTCTCCTGGTCTTGGGGAGTCTGCATCCTCTGGGCTTAAACATTGAATTTTCTCAATTCTGTTAACCTTGGCTGCCTCCTCCCCTTCCCACCTCTCCCTCAGCCCCCGGGCCCTGGCATTCCTTCTCTCTCTATCTCTCCCCCACCCAAGTCGCACTAGCTTCTCATTTTCACACTACAAACAGCTTACAATGGCCTGTTTCCTTTATCATCGATACTTTTTTGCATATCTTTCATTCATTGTTCTTTATCTCTCCACATCACCGTCTACATCTCTCGTTTCCCTGATCCCTGACCAGTCTGAAGAAGGGTCTCGACCCGAAACGTCGCCTATCTCCTTCGCTCCTTAGATGCTGCTGCACCCGCTGAGTTTCTCTAGCTTTTTGTGTAACTCCCACCCCTTCTCCTGGTCTCCTGTGTTTGAGCGATGAGTGATTGTAGATCTGCTTCTGGGACTAGCAGGGCAGAGTCACCTGGCCTGGGCGCCATCTTAGTAGGCGTTTACTGCAACGGGAAGATTTTACTGAGTACCAATTTCAAAACAGAAACAAGCCCGCATGACATGGCAAAGCACAAATCACCAGAGCAGCTCAGCGGGTCATCAGGTCATGAGCGATAGGAGTAGAATTCGGCCATTCGGCCCATCAAGTCTGCTCCGCCATTCAATCCTAGCTGATCTGTCTCTTCCTCCTAACCCCATTCTCCTGCCTTGTTGAGTGCAATCATGTGCAGTGTTTTCGCTGACTGGGTAGCACGCGACAAAAAGCTTTGCACCATCACTTGGTACATGTGGACAATAATACGGAAGTTCTCCTCCTAAGGGTGTTATGAAGGGTTTGGACACACTACAGGCAGGAAACATGTTCCCGATGTTGGGGGAGCCCAGAACCTGGGGCCACAGTTTAAGAATAAGGGGTAAGCCATTTAGAACGGAGCCGAGGAAACACTTTTTCACCCAGAGAGTTGTGAGTCTGTGGAATTCTCTGCCTCAGAGGGCGGTGGAGGCAGGTTCTCTGGATGCTTTCAAGAGAGCGCTAGATAGGGCTCTTAAAGATAGTGGAGTCAGGGGATATGGGGAGAAGGCAGGAACGGGGTACTGATTGGGGACGAACAGCCATGATCACATTGAATGGCGGTATGCAATAGTACGTTCTAAACAGCCACGGAATGGAAAGCAAGCGGTGGAATTCTTTGCAACTCTCGATTTACTGCCCTCTGTATTTTTTCTCATTCAAATCCACTCCAAGTTACAAGCTGAACAATGGTTGGAGCCCGACCTGATTTCTCCCAGAGATTGTTCACCCTTTTAATGCAATGAGAATTTATGTTCCCTATAAATCAGATATTTGGCTCCGTATATGTGCTGTTGTAAAGTTTGACGTACCCTGGGGGGAAAATCAATGCAAACTTTTGCAGAGGCGAATCAGGAAATCACAAAAAAGCATCCTCCTCTAAAAAAATCAATAACAATACCAGAGGCGTCACAGAAAGGCTCTGCATATCAGAGTGGGTGGAGCCTCTATTCCGCACACTGCCGTACCATACGATACAACTTCATTCATCCCCAGAGGGTAATTGGTCTCACATTGAAACATATAAGAGACAGGAAACAGGTTCCCGATGTTGGGGGAGTCCAGAACCAGGGGCCACAGTTTAAGAATAAGGAGTAAGGCCATTTAGAACGGAGACGAGGAAACACATTTTCTCACAGAGAGTTGTGAGTCTGTGGAATTCTCTGTCTCAGAGGGCGGTGGAGGCCGGTTCTCTGGATGCTTTCAAGAGAGAGCTAGATAGGGCTCTTAAAGATAGCGGAGTCAGGGGATATGGGGAGAAGGGAGGAACGGGGTACTGATTGGGGATGATCAGCCATGATCACACTGAATGGCGGTGCCGGCTCGAAGGGCCGAATGGCCTCTACTCCTGCACCTATTGTCTATTGTCTATCGCACAGGAACGGGAGAACAACCTCAGCGGCTTGGAGCTCCAAATCGGCCACTTCCGACCGGAGTCCTCGGCTCCAGAAGCTACACGCACACTCCAAATTAAAATTAAATTAAACGTGAAAAAGTGAAAATAAAATAAAATAAAGGACTGTGGCCGGTTGCCGTGTGGACAGAGCTTTCACTGGAATGAACAAACAGAGGAACGAAGAACGAACGCACGCAGGCTAATCCCTTGGGCAGCACTGCAGGCTTTATCCCGTCACCCAAATGGACACACATGCCCGACGAGATCCCTTGAAATGAAAAGGTATCTGAAGAAGGGTTTCGACGCGAAACGTCGCCTATTTCCTTCGCTCCATAGCCGCTGCCTCACCCGCTGAGTTTCTCCAGCATTTTTGTCTACCTTCGATTTTTACAGCATCTGCAGTTCCTTCTTAAATAGGATTCATAATGCTTGGCTTTCTGATATAAATGGGCTGGTGATTCATTAGCACCATCCTCTCTGCTACTTTTAGGATTAGTTTGGAGAGTCAGCGCGGAAACAGGCCCTTCGGCCCACCGAGTCCGCGCCGACCAGCGATCCCCGCACATTAACACTATCTTACACACACTAGGTCAAACGTACAATTTGACTAAGTCAAATAACCTATAAACCTGCACGTCTTTGGAATGTGGGAGGGAACTGGAGCACCCGGAGAAAACCCACGCAAGCCACGAGGAGCCGGTAAAACTCAGCACCGACAGCACCCGTCATCAGAATCGAACCCGGGTCTCCGGCGCCGTAAAGCAGCAACTCTACCGCTGCACCAACGTGCGGCCGTTATTTACATCTCCATAGATGCTGTCCGACGTTCCGAGTGTCTGCAGTTATTTTGTGTTTTTTATTTTATTTGATTTTAAACTAAAACCAATGCTAGATCTGTGCCGCCTTAATTCGTACATAGTGCAGTTTAGTTTATTGCCACGTGTACCGAGGTACAGTGATAAGCTTTTGTTGCGTGCTAACCAGTCAGCGGAAAGACTATACGTGATTACAATCTAGTCTGTGGAATTCTCTGCCTCAGGTGGAGGCCGGTTCTCTGGATACTTTCAAGAAAGAGCCAGATAGGGCTCTTAAAAATAGCGGAGTCAGGGGATATGGGGAGAAGGCAGGAACGGGGTACTGATTGGGGATGATCAGCCATGATCACATTGAATGGCGGTGCTGGCTCGAAGGGCCGAATGGTCTACTCCTGCACCTATTGTCTATTGCCATTTACAGTGTACAGATACATCATGAAGGGAATAAGGTCAAAAGGTCATAATGGATAGGAGCAGAATTAGACCATTCGGCCCATCAAGTCTACTCCGCCATTCAATCATGGCTGATCTATCTCTCCATCCTAACCCCATTCTCCTGACTTCTTCCCATAACCTCTGACACCCGTACTAATCAAGAATCTATCTATCTCTGCCTTAAAAAAAAACTTTTAGTGCAAGGTAAAGCCGGCAAAGTCCAATCATGGGTGAAAGGGTGGTGGGCAGGCACCTGCCGTCAGGGTAGGCAAGGTAGGCACTGCCTACCCTGACTAAAATTATAACATAGTAATAACTAAATATAAATTATAAAGGCATGGGGAATTATGCCTATGTAGGAGATCGACCTCTTAGGTAGGCATAATTCTCCGTGCCTTTCATCCGCAGCGCTTGTAACACGGGAAGGTCTGTGCAGCCCACGTGCCGTCAGCGCTGCCTGAAGCCATTAATGACAAGCAGGGCTGAAGACAGCAGAAATTCTGCCTTTGCTGCACAGCGCATCGGTCTACTGTGCATGCGCAGCGCAAGTTTCTTGGCGGGGTCTTCAACTATGGTTTGTCAATATTTTAAATGTATGTTAGGTAACAAAGAGAGAAGAATGGAGCTCGTGTACCAATGATGTGGTAAGTACATTTTGTGTTTATGTTTTTAAATACCGTATTTCCCGGGGTGTGGGGGTGGGGGGGAGAGCTCCTTTCACAGCGTTTGGGGAGTCTGGCATTGAGGCCGGGGGGGGGGGGGGGGAGGTGGAGAGAAGTAGCTCGGGTGGCTGAGCGGAACCAGCGGAACCAGCCGCCACCTTAGCTCCTTCTGCCGGTCCCCGCTCACCTCTGGCAGCTCTCCGTCTAAAAACCTCTCTCCTGCCGCTCACTGGCCTCACTCATGTCCTTAAATTCTGACAGCGCGATTGAGGTTACTCGGCTGTGGAACTTTAAGGATTTGCAGGAAGTCGCTGACATGAGCGAAGTCGGCGAACGGCAGGTGACAGGTGTTCCGACGGAGAGCACTGCCAGAAGTGAGCGGGCCGCAGAAGGCGCTGAAGTGGTGGCCAGTTCAGCTGTCAGGTCCCGGTGGCCGCTCCCCGAGCTGCTTCTATCCCCAGCTACAGTCCGTGGCTTCGCGCCCGGAGAGCTGCGGTAGCGGTGAGTGAGTGAGTTACTGGCAGTATCCCCGACACCCTCCTTCTCAACACTCGTGCCCTCCCCACAACTTTACCCCTGGCACAGACTCTCCACACGCTGTGAAAGGAACTGTTCCCCCAATTGGTCTAGGACTAGGAAGCCTTGGGCAAATTGAAATGTCACGGTTTTTTATTTATTTATTTATTTAACGAGGAGAACAATCTGCGCATGCGCGGTTTAATTTTTTTATGAAAGCGAACTGAGTGCCTACCCTGAGTAATTACTCATGGCACGTGCCTGGTAGTGGGTGTATGGAACGAGCTGCCAGAGTAGGTAGTTGAGGCAGGGACTATTACAATGTTAAAGAAGCAATTAGACAGGTACATGGATAGGACAGGTTTAGAGGGATATGGGCCAAATGCAGGCAGATGGGACTAGTGTAGATGGGACATGTTGGACGACCTGGGCAAGATGGGCCGAAGGGGCTGTTTCCACGTTGTATGGCTCTATAATCCCTAACTAAGAGAGAGATCATTTTAAAGGTCCTTTATTACAATCGAGCCATTCACAGTGAACAGATCCATGATAAGGGAATAACGTTTGGTGCTAGGCAAAGCCAGCAAAGTCTGATCAAGGATAGTCCGAGGGTCGAAAATGCTAGTAGTCCAGGACTGCTCTCTGGCTGTGGTCGGATGGTTCAGTGGTATCTGATTTGGTGGAACAGCATGCAAAAGGAAAATTTTCACTGTACCTCGGTACACGTGACAACAATAAGCCTGAACCAAAACAAAATCCGGCTTGTTGAAATCGCTGGGTTTATTAATTTAATAGGACAAAGCGGAGAGATTGTTGTCTAAATCAGTCATGCAAGAATAACTGCAGATGGCTTCACCACTAAATCACTCATTGCACTTGTGGGAAAAGCCTTCATCACCTGCCGGGCACTGCAGCTGAGATCTACGACTTCCCCACTGAGGCACACACAAGCCCAGCATGTTTGCTATGCTGCAGATGGACACAGAAAGCCGGAGTAACTCAGCGGGACAGGCAGCATCTCTGGAGAGAAGGAATGGGCGACGTTCCGGGTCGAGACCCTTCTGACTTGATCTGAAACGTCACCCGTTCCTTCTCTCCAGAGATGCTGCCTGTCCTGCTGAGTTACTACCGCTTTTTGTGCCGATCTTCGGTTTAAACCAGCGTCTGCAGTTCCTTCTTGTACATTATGTTGCAGCATCTTATCTCCACTGAGCACAGGTGGAGGCTGTTCTGTTCATCAAGTCTATGCCAGGTCTAGGAGTGTGAGAGATAGGAAAAGGTACAGAAGTGTGAAAACGCACACCTCCAGATTCAGGGACAGTTTCTTCCCAGCTGTTATCAGGCAACTGAACCATCCTACCACGACCAGAGAGCGGTCCTGAACTACTATCTACCTCATTGGACTATCCTTGATCAGACTTTACTGGCTTTACCTTGCACTAAATGTCATTCCCTTATCATGTTCCTCAAAAGGATTTGAGTATAGGACCAGGGAGGTTCTACTTCAGTCTTGGTGAGACCACACCTGGAGTATTGCGTACAGTTCTGGTCTCCAAATCTGAGGATGGACATTATTGCCATAGAGGGAGTGCAGAGAAGGTTTACCAGACTGATTCCTGGGATGTCAGGACTGTCTTATGAAGAAAGACTGGATGGACTCCGTTTATACTCTCTAGAATTTAGGAGATTGAGAGGGGATCTTATAGAAAAGTACAAAATTCTTAAGGGGTTGGACAGGCTAGATGCAGGAAGATTGTTCCCGATGTTGGGGAGGTCCAGGACAAGGGGTCACAGCTTAAGGATAAGGGGGAAATCCTTTAGGACCGAGATGAGAAGGACTTTTTTCACACAGAGAGTGGTGGGTCTCTGGAACTCTCTGCCACAGAGGGTAGTTGAGGCCAGTTCATTGGCTATATTTAAGAGGGAGTTAGATGTGGCCCTTGTGGCTAAGGGGATCAGAGGGTATGGAGAGAAGGCAGGTACGGGATACCGAGTTGGATGATCAGCCATGATCATATTGAATGGCGGTGCAGGCTCGAAGGGCCGAATGGCCTACTCCTGCATCTAATTTCTATGTTTCTATGTTTCTATGTATTTGTACACTGTCAATGGATCGATTGTAAACATGTACTATCTTTCTACTGACTGGTTAGCACGCAACAAAAGCTTTTCACTGTACCTCGGTATACGTGACAATAAACGGAACTAAACTAGCGAGCTCTACGAGCATTTCCCCTTGTTGCTGCCTTACAGCGCCGGAGACCCGGGTTCGATTTGTGTGGGGATCGCTGGTCGGACAGACGGGGCTGTTTAAGGAGCAGAATTTGTCCATTCGGCCCATCAAGTCTACGGGAAATAGGCAACGTTTTGGGCCGAAACCCAAGGGTTTGAAGGAAATAGATAACGTTTCGGGACGAAACCGGAGGGTTTTGAAGGAAATAGGCAACGTTTCGGGACGAAACCCTTCCGGGTTTCGGCCCGAAACGTTGCCTATTTCCTTCGCTCAATAGATCCTGCTGCACCCGCTGAGTTCCTCCAGCCATTTTGTCTACCTTAGACAGGTAGTTTAGTTTATTGTCACGTGTACCGAGGTACAGCCAGCGGAAAGACAATACATGATTACAATCGAGCCGCCCACAGTGTACAGATACACGATGAGGCAATAAGGTCAAAAGGTCATAGGGGATAGGGGTAGAATTAGGCCATTCGGCCCATTCAATCATGGCTGATCTATCTCTCCTTCCTAACCCCATTCTCCTGCCTTCGCCCCGTAACCATTGACACCGGCAGCAATAAAGAACGTGTCCATTTCTGCTTTAAAAATATCAGTTGATATCATCCTTGAAAATATTAGACTTGTCTTGGCAGAAAAACCAGATCATTTCTCGAAGAGATGGACACCATTCATCGATTTATTGCAAGCATAGTACCGTACAACGCAACACTGGATTAAAATCTAAATACGGCTTGGGTGGGGTGGGTGGGGAGGGGGATGTGAGGCAGGTATTTCACCACTGTTTTCCTTCATTCTCTTTTTGTCCTCATATTTTTATTAATTTTCCTATTCCTTTCTTAGTTCTTCCATTTATTCCCTCTCTGGCTACGCTAGGGGTTCTATCTTTGCACATCTCACCTTGTCTCTTTTATTTTCTTCCGACAACAGCTAAAAGATAAAATTGAAGTTGTAGAATAACTATTAATTTATATGCCGTTGGTTTCATTTCTGTATATTTGCTTCTAATTTAAAAAAATTAAATAAAAAAATCAGTTTAAAGAACTTTAGTTGGATAAACATAATGTTTTTTGTAACCTAGACTGTCTGTTGACAAGGAAGAAGGGTCTCGACCCGAAACGTCGCCTATCTCCTTCGCTCCTTAGATGCTGCTGCACCCGCTGAGTTTCTCCAGCTTTTTGTGTAACCCTGTCTGTTGACTTTGGGTTACACAAAAAGCTGGAGAAACTCAGCGGGTGCAGCAGCATCTAAGGAGCGAAGGAGATAGGCGACGTTTCGGGTCGAGACCCTTCTTCAGACTGGTCAGGGATCAGGGAAACGAGAGATATAGACGGTGATGTGGAGAGATAAGGAACAATGAGTGAAAGATATGCAAAAAAGGATTGGTGATAAAGGAAGCAGGCCATTGTAAGCTGTTTGTGGTGTGAAAATGAGAAGCTAGTGCGACTGGGGGGGGGGGGGGGGGGGGGAGATGGAGAAGGAATGTCAGGGCCAGAGGGCTGAGGGAGAGATGGGGGGGGAAGCAGTCTGGGTTAACAGAGTTGAGAAAATTCAATGTTCAAGCCCAGAGGATGCAGACTCCCCAAGCGGAATATGAGGTGCTGTTCCTCCAACTTGCGGTGTTGATCACTCTGGCCATGGAGGAGGCCCAGGACCGAGAGGTCGGATACGGAGTGGGAGGGGGAGTTGAAGTGCTGAGCCACCGGGAGGTCGGGTTGGTTATTGCGGACCGAGCGGAGGTGTTCGGCGAAACGATCGCCCAGCCTACGCTTGGTCTCACCGATGTAGATCAGCTGGCATCTGGAGCAACGGATGCAGTAGATGAGGTTGGAGGAGGTGCAGGTGAACCTCTGTCGGACTTGGCTTTGTTCTGCTCCTATCTCTTCCTCCCTTGATGCAAATAAAGGGTCCCAATCCGAAACATCATCCATGAAGGATGAGAGGGGATCTTATAGAAACATATAAAATTCGTAGAAGATTGGACAGGGTATCTACAGGAAAAATGTTCCCGGTGTTGGGGGAGTACAGAACCAGGGGTCACACAGTTTAAGAGTAAGGGTGTCGGCCATCTGGGACTGAGACGAGGAAAAACGTTTTTCACCCAGAGAGTTGTGAATCTGTGGAATTCTCCGCCACAGAAGGCAGTGGAGGCCAATTCACTGGACGTTTTTGAGGGAGAGTTAGATTTAGGTCTTAGGGCTATCGGAATCAAGGAAAAAAGCCGGAACAGGATACTGATTGTGGATGATCAGCCATGATCATATTGAATTGAGGTGCAGGCTCGAAGGGCCGAATGGCCTCCTCCTGCACCTATTTTTCTCTGTTTCTATGATATAATATATATTATTATATAATATAAGATAATATAAATTATACATATTAACATAATGATAACATAATAACAATCTAATACATATTAAATTATGCTATATTAGATAATATAACATATAATATAATGTAATATAACATTATATAAGATAAGATAATATATATAATATATAATATGATATATACTTTTTAATTATAATATAATATATATTATTATATAATATAAGATAATATAAGCTACCATGATATTAAATTATATTAGATAATATAAAATATAATATGATATAATGCAATGTAACGTTATATAACATAACATAACTCTATTGTGTGTGGTGCTCTTTATTTCAGTGTATGGCTGTATGGTGATCATATTTCCCTGTGCCAACTGGCACTTGTGACAAATAAATGTATCTTGTATAATATAATATAATATGATAAGATAACATGAAGTATAATTGAGCAAAACAGTGAAGTTTCTGCAAGCTGCAGAACAACTGATACTATAGATCGGAACGGATGCACTATAGGAAGTCATATTTACAGCGGGTTTAAATTAATGGCAGTCGACAAACCTATTATTTTGCAAAAACAAAAAATATATATTTTATTTGTAATTGCGGAAGGGGAGAGAGAAGCTTAAAAATGAATTAAGCTTTTGCCCAAAGGCGGCGGGTCTGCGAGCCGGGCTCCTGTTCTGCATTTTAAGAGGAGGTCGCTCCTTTGCACTGTGACGCGATGGTGAAATGAGCATCTGACCCGAGTTTGAATTTAGAGTGTTCATTAATAGCATATTATGCCATATGCTCCATACACTGTCTTTTAATGCAACGGTTGATTTGAGAATTTCTAATTAGTAACGGTATAATGAGAGTATTCGGAGGCTAATACTGTGGGTGTGTGAGGGAAATGGATCATTCACTGTACATTGGAAGTGTTCTGTTGAAATCTTAATGAAATAATGACCTGCGGTAAATGGCCATGATCTCTGACAGATGAAGGACATTGCAGAAGGCACATTAGCATGAGAAGGCACATCCATCAACCTTAAAAAGGTAAGACGGGCCGCTTAATTGTGGCCAAGATGGAGCCCGGTACAAATAAAAACATTTCAGACTGACGGCGGAGAGAGGCGGTCAGATAGGAAGGGAGATAGCATCAAGCAGAGACAAAAGGCATGTGGTTACTGTTGGAGTAAAGGGCCTGTCCCACTTGCATGCGTTTGGCGCGACCAAACGTGGTCGCTTGAGGCGTACGGGCACCGTATGGCCGCGCGGGGCCAGTCCCACTTTGAAGCCCGGAGGCTGGTCCCGACATCGCGCGGGGCTCCGAAAATCTGACAGTGGCCGGAATCTTCGCGCGCCAACGGCCTGCCGGCACGCAGGCACGTTGCGGTCGTACGCAGCGTCTTGACGGCGTACGCAGCGTCTTAACGGCGTACGCCTAGCGCGTGGCATTGCGCGATGATGTCACCGCCCGGCCCGCCTCCTGCCCGGCTGATTGGTAAGTATGACGCAAATGACGTCATGCGCGAACTTAGCGCGTACTTAGCGCGAACTCCGCTTTCGCTTGCAAGTGGGACAGGCCCTTAACTTAGTGGGTCAGGCGGCATCTCTGCAGAAAAGGAATAGGTGACGTTTTGGGCCGAGACCCTTTGGGTCTCGGCCCGAAACGTCACTTATTCCATTTTCCCCCACAGGTGATGCCTGACCGCGCTGAATTACTCCAGCACTTTGTGCTTATCCCTGGTGTAAACCAGCATCTGCAGTTCCGTCCTGCTCAGAAACAAAAGGGAAACTGCTGTCAGAATGCAATTCCAAAAGGAATAGAGCGGCACGGTGGCGCAGCGGTGAGTCGCAGCCTCACAGCGCCAGAGACCCCGGGTTCGATCCTGACCACGGGTGCTGTCTGTGCGGAGTGTGCATGTTCTCCCTGTGACCGTGTGGGTTTCTCCCCGAGTGCTCCGGTTTCCCCACGCGCTCCAAAGACGTGCAGGTTTGTAGGTTCATTGGATTCGGTTAAAAATTGTAAATTGTCCCCAGTTTGTGTATGATAATGCCGGTGTACGGGTGATCGCCGGTCGGCGCGGGCTCGGTGGGACGAAGGGCCTGTTTCTGCACCATTTCTCTAAAACTGAAAAGAGATCGGGTGAATGCGCAGAATCTTTTGCACAGGGTATGATAGTAAGAACCAGACGTCAAGAACTAGAGGGCATAGGTTTGAGGTGAAGGGAGGGAAATTTAAAGGGCCTGTCCCACTTGGCGACTGCCGGCGGCATTGACTGACGTATCAGTGTCGGCGAAAGGTTTTGAACATTTAAAAATCCAGCGGCGACAAATAAAATGTTGCGACACCTGAGGAAACACCGCTCGTCAATACATCATAACGCACGCGTCACGCCTCGACTTTTTCGGTGACCTTATACGTCAGTCAATGATGCCGACAGTCGCTGAAAAAATCGCCAAGTGGGACAGGCGCTTAAAGGACGTATGCGGTGTACAAGAGCAAATAGATCGGGTAAATGCATAGTTGGTAAAGAAGGAACTGCAGATGCTGGAAAATCGAAGGTAGACAAAAATGCTGGAGAAACTCAGCGGATGAGGCAGCGTCTATGGAGCCAAGGAAATAGGCGACGCTTCGGGTCGAGACCCTTCTTCAGACTGATGTGGGGGTGGGGGGGGGCGGGAAGAAGAAAGGAAGAGGCGGAGGCAGTGGGCTGTGGGAGAGCGGGGAAGGGGAGGAGAGAGTAAGGACTACCTGAAATTGGAGAAGTCAATGTTCATACCGCTGGGGTGTAAACTACCCAAGCACAATATATGAGGTGCTGCTCCTCCAATAGGTCGGGTAAGTGCATAGTCTTTTATCCAGTATAGGAACCAAGAAGCAGAGATCATAGGTTTAAGGTGAGGAGTGGAAAGATTTAATAGGAACCTGAGGGGCATTTTTTTTACACAAAGGGTGGTGGGTGTACAGAACAAACTGCCAGAGGAGGTAGGTCAGGCAGGTATTATCATAATGTGTGAAAAACATTAGAAGAGAGAGGTTTAGATACGTTTAGAGGGATATGGGCCAAACACAGGCAGGTGGGACTAGTGGCGATGGAGCATGTTGGTTGGTGTGGGCAAGTTGGGGCGAAGGGGCAAGTTGGGTTGAAGGGGCAAGTTGGGTTGAAGGGGCAAGTTGGGTCCAAGGGGCAAGTTGGGTCCAAGGGGCAAGTTGGGTTGAAGGGGCAAGTTGGGTCCAAGGGACAAGTTGGGTTGAAGGGGCAAGTTGGGTCGAAGGGGCAAGTTGGGTCGAAGGGGCAAGTTGGGATGAAGGGGCAAGTTGGGTCGAAGGGGCAAGTTGGGTCGAAGGGGCAAGTTGGGTTGAAGGGGCAAGTTGGGTGGAAGGGGCAGGTTGGGTCGAAGGGGCAAGTTGGGATGAAGGGGCATGTTGGTTGGTGTGGGCAAGTTGGGATGAAGGGGCAAGTTGGGTCGAAGGGGCAAGTTGGGGCGAAGGGGCAAGTTGGGTCGAAGGGGCAAGTTGGGGCGAAGGGGCAAGTTGGGGCGAAGGGGCAAGTTGGGTGGAAGGGGCAAGTTGGGGCGAAGGGGCAAGTTGGGTGGAAGGGGCAGGTTGGGTCGAAGGGGCACGTTGGGATGAAGGGGCATGTTGGGTGGAAGGGGCAAGTTGGGTGGAAGGGGCAAGTTGGGATGAAGGGGCAAGTTGGGATGAAGGGGCAAGTTGGGTGGAATGGGCAAGTTGGGTCGAAGGGGCAAGTTGGGTCGAAGGGGCAAGTTGGGGTGAAGGGGCAAGTTGGGTCGAAGGGGCAAGTTGGGTCGAAGGGGCAAGTTGGGTCGAAGGGGCAAGTTGGGTGGAAGGGGCAAGTTGGGTGGAAGGGGCAAGTTGGGTCGAGGGGCAAGTTGGGTGGAAGGGGCAAGATGGGTCGAAAGGGCAAGTTGGGTCGAGGGGCAAGTTGGGTGGAAGGGGCAAGTTGGGTCGAAGGGGCAAGTTGGGTCGAAGGGGCAAGTTGGGTGGAAGGGGCAAGTTGGGTCGAAGGGGCAAGTTGGATCGAAGGGGCAAGTTGGGTTGAAAGGGGCAAGTTGGGTTGAAAGGGGCAAGTTGGGTCAAAGGGGCAAGTTGGGTGGAAGGGGCAAGTTGGGTGGAAGGGGCAAGTTGGGTGGAAGGGGCAAGTTGGGTCGAAGGGGCAAGTTGGGTCGAAGGGGCAAGTTGGGTGGAAGGGGCAAGTTGGGTGGAAGGGGCAAGTTGGGTGGAAGGGGCAAGTTGGGTCGAAGGGGCAAGTTGGGATGAAGGGGCAAGTTGGGTCGAAGGGGCAAGTTGGGTCGAAGGGGCAAGTTGGGTTGAAGGGGCAAGTTGGGTGGAAGGGGCAGGTTGGGTCGAAGGGGCAAGTTGGGATGAAGGGGCATGTTGGTTGGTGTGGGCAAGTTGGGATGAAGGGGCAAGTTGGGTCGAAGGGGCAAGTTGGGGCGAAGGGGCAAGTTGGGTCGAAGGGGCAAGTTGGGTTGAAGGGGCAAGTTGGGTCCAAGGGGCAAGTTGGGTTGAAGGGGCAAGTTGGGTCCAAGGGACAAGTTGGGTTGAAGGGGCAAGTTGGGTCGAAGGGGCAAGTTGGGTCGAAGGGGCAAGTTGGGTTGAAGGGGCAAGTTGGGTTGAAGGGGCAAGTTGGGGTGAAGGGGCACGTTGGGGCGAAGGGGCAAGTTGGGTGGAAGGGACAAGTTGGGTCGAAGGGGCAAGTTGGGTTGAAGGGGCAAGTTGGGTCGAAGGGGCAAGTTGGGTGGAAGGGGCAAGTTGGGTGGAAGGGGCAAGTTGGGATGAAGGGGCAAGTTGGGATGAAGGGGCAAGTTGGGTCGAAGGGGCAAGTTGGGTGGAAGGGGCAAGTTGGGTCGAGGGGCAAGTTGGGTGGAAGGGGCAAGATGGGTCGAAGGGGCAAGTTGGGTCGAGGGGCAAGTTGGGTAGAAGGGGCAAGTTGGGTCGAAGGGGCAAGTTGGGTCGAAGGGGCAAGTTGGGTGGAAGGGGCAAGTTGGGTCGAAGGGGCAAGTTGGGTCGAAGGGGCAAGTTGGGTGGAAGGGGCAAGTTGGATCGAAGGGGCAAGTTGGGTCACAGGGGCAAGTTGGGTTGAAAGGGGCAAGTTGGGTGGAAGGGGCAAGTTGGGTGGAAGGGGCAAGTTGGGTGGAAGGGGCAAGTTGGGTCGAAGGGGCAAGTTGGGTCGAAGGGGCAAGTTGGGTGGAAGGGGCAAGTTGGGTCGAAGGGGCAAGTTGGGTCGAAGGGGCAAGTAGGGGCGAAGGGGCAAGTAGGGGCGAAGGGGCAAGTTGGGTCGAAGGGGCAAGTTGGGTTGAAGGGGCAAGTTGGGTTGAAGGGGCAAGTTGGGTCGAAGGGGCAAGTTGGGTTGAAGGGGCAAGTTGGGTTGAAGGGGCAAGTTGGGTTGAAGGGGCAAGTTGGGTTGAAGGGGCAAGTTGGGTCGAAGGGGCAAGTTGGGTGGAAGGGACAAGTTGGGTCGAAGGGGCAAGTTGGGTCGAAGGGGCAAGTTGGGTCGAAGGGGCAAGTTGGGTGGAAGGGGCAAGTTGGGTGGAAGGGGCAAGTTGGGATGAAGGGGCAAGTTGGGATGAAGGGGCAAGTTGGGTCGAAGGGGCAAGTTGGGTGGAAGGGGCAAGTTGGGTCGAGGGGCAAGTTGGGTGGAAGGGGCAAGATGGGTCGAAGGGGCAAGTTGGGTCGAGGGGCAAGTTGGGTAGAAGGGGCAAGTTGGGTCGAAGGGGCAAGTTGGGTCGAAGGGGCAAGTTGGGTGGAAGGGGCAAGTTGGGTCGAAGGGGCAAGTTGGGTCGAAGGGGCAAGTTGGGTGGAAGGGGCAAGTTGGATCGAAGGGGCAAGTTGGGTCACAGGGGCAAGTTGGGTTGAAAGGGGCAAGTTGGGTGGAAGGGGCAAGTTGGGTGGAAGGGGCAAGTTGGGTGGAAGGGGCAAGTTGGGTCGAAGGGGCAAGTTGGGTCGAAGGGGCAAGTTGGGTGGAAGGGGCAAGTTGGGTTGAAGGGGCAAGTTGGGTTGAAGGGGCAAGTAGGGGCGAAGGGGCAAGTAGGGGCGAAGGGGCAAGTTGGGTCGAAGGGGCAAGTTGGGTTGAAGGGGCAAGTTGGGTTGAAGGGGCAAGTTGGGTCGAAGGGGCAAGTTGGGTTGAAGGGGCAAGTTGGGTCGAAGGGGCAGGTTGGGTCAAAGGGGCAAGTTGGGTTGAAGGGGCAAGTTGGGTTGAAGGGGCAAGTTGGGTTGAAGGGGCAAGTTGGGTTGAAGGGGCAAGTTGGGTCGAAGGGGCAAGTTGGGTCGAAGGGGCAAGTTGGGTTGAAGGGGCAAGTTGGGTGGAAGGGGCAAGTTGCGTCGAAGGGGCAAGTTGGGTGGAAGGGGCAAGCTGTTTCCACACTGCATCACTCTACGACTCTTTATTGTACCCAGTTGCATCAATATGCTTTATAGAAGCTTTATGTTCAGGTTTATTATTGTCATGACTACCGAGGCACAGTGAAAAGCTTTTGTTTTGCATTCTATCCAAACAGATTAGATAAAACTATACATAAAAACAATCAAGTCAAACTCAAGTACAATACAAAGGAGAAGATACGGAGCGCAGAGTATAGTTCTGTAAACGGGTCGCCTGTAATCACGTGTTGTCTTTCCGCTGGCCGGATAGCACGCAACAAAAGCTTTGCACTGTACCTCGGTACACGTGATAATGAACTAAACTCAACTGATCTCATGCACCTCTCGAAGATCGCCTCCCATCATCCGGCGCTCCAAGAAATAAAGTCCTAGTCTTATTGTACCAATGCTGGGCGGCACGGTGGCGCAGCGGTAGAGTTGCCGCCTTACAGCGCTTGCAGCGCCGGAGACCCGGGTGCGATCCCGACTACGGGCGCTGTCTGCACAGAGTTTGCACGTTCAACCCGTGATCTTGTGGGTTCTTTCCCGCGATCTTCGGTTTCCTCCCGCACTCCAAAGACGTGCAGATTTGTAGGTTAAATGGCTGGGTGTGAGCGTAAATAGTCCCTAGTGTGTGTGTGTGTGTGTGTGTGTGTGTGTGTGTGTGTGTGTGTGCGCGGGATAGTGTTGACGTACGGGGATCGCTGGTCGGTGCCGACTCGGTGGGCCTGTTTCCGCGCTGTATCTGTAAACGAAATCATTTCACCGTACCTCGGTACACGTGACAATAAACAAAACTGTTCGTGAGCTGTATCTCCAAACTCGTCTAAACCAAACCGGTAACGCTAAAGTGGAACTGGCTTGCGGGAATGCTGAGCCGAACAACGCAAGGCCGCTAAATTATCCGCAGTTTCTATTAACCTGGGTGTTTATAGCTGCGACATTGTGTACATTAATTGATTAAACAGTGACTGTTGATGACAAATATATTAAAAGAACACAAATTAAAAAAGAGGTTATTAGTGTTAATGATCGCTCTCCCAAACTGGTTTTAATAATGTTGGAATCTACCACTTTAGGATCATTGTCAGTGCCAAATGTAAAACTGCTCACACAAAGGGATTTAAATATACTGACGAGCACCAGGGGCTGCAGATGCTGGAATCTAGAATAAAACACAAAGTGCCGGAGGAGCTAAAATGGGTCAGGCAGCGTCAGTGGAGGGAGGGGAGAGGTGACATTTTGGGTCGAGCCCCTTCTTCAGACTTGGGGGAGGGGAGTGGAGGGCGTACAGACACATGATGAAGGGAATAACCTGAAGAAGGGTCTCGACGCGAAATGACACCCATTCCCTTTCTCCAGAGATGCTGCTGCCTGTCCCGTTGAGTTAAGGGCCTGTCCCACTTGGGGCGTCATTTACGCGTCATTTACACAACATCGTTTACACGTCAGGATGCACGACCCACGCGTCGTGAGGCGCACGTGATGCGCGCATGCTGCGTGGTAACGTAGGCCGTGACGCGTGGTCACGCACGGCGGCCCAGGATGTACAAAATCTTCGCGCGCCATCAGCTTGACGCTCAAATGACACCCAAGTGGGACAGGCCCTTTACTCCAGCGTTTTGTGTCTATTTTCGATTTAAACCAGCATCTGCAGTCCTTTCCTACACATCAAGAGAATAACGTTTAGTGTAAGATAAGGTCCAGTAGAGTGAGGTCAGCATGGACTCTGCGGGCCGAAGGAACTGTTTCCACGCTTTATCTCCAAAGATGAACATTCTTCCCGATGGCAGGAGTGAAATGAGAGATCAGCCGGTAACCAGAACTATCATAAGGGCCTGTCCCACCAGCATGCAACTCCATGCGATGAGCGCGACCTAACGTGATCGCTTGAGCCGTCCGGCGTCGAGGAGCCGGTCCCACTTCGATCACTGGAGCCGTGCAGAATTGTGCGGAGTTCGTCCCGACATCGCGCGGGGCTCCGAAAAACTGACTATGTTCAAAAATTCCGCGCGGCAACGGTTTGTCGGCTCGCAGTCGCCTCGATGCATTACACACCGCCTTGACATCGTGCCTCCGTGACCCTCTCTGTGTGTGGCTCCGTGACCCTCTATGTGTGTGCCTCTGTGCACCTTTCTGTCCTGGCGAACTTACCTTAAGACTTTGCTCCAAGTTCGCCTCACTTTGCGCCGCGTTGCACCACTCACCCGACCTCCGCGTGGCCCTCGCTGCCAGTTTGGTCGCGCTCATCGCATGAAGTCGGATGCTGGTAGGACAGGCCCTTTAGTATCAATCATCACTTATTTAACAGCTGCTCTAGGAAGCATCATTATACTGTTGCTTCGAAGTCAATGTGTGAATTAGATGCTGTTTGTATAAGTTCACATTCATTTCAGAGACTTGGGCAACAAATTATAAATTAACAATGTAGCCCCAGTACTGAGTGAAACATAGACAATAGGTGCAGGAGTAGACCATTCGGCCCTTCAAGCCAACACCGCCATTCAATATGATCATGGAAGATCATCCAAAATCAGTACCCCGTTCCTGCTTTCTCCCCATATCCCTTGATTCCGTTAGTCTTAAGAGCTGGATCTAAAGGGCCAGTCCCATTTACGCGACTGTTTTTGGCGACTTGCCGGCACCCGTTGTGTTCGCAGCAGACTGCCGAAAATCTTCAACATGTTGAAAATCCAGCGGCGACCAGCAAAAGGTGCGACTCTTTGGGCAACTACTCACGACCATACAAGCGACATGTCGCTGGGTGTCGCCTGCATGGTCGTGAGTAGTCGCCCAAAGAGTCGTACCTTGTTCTGGTCGCCGCTGGATTTTCATCATGTTGAAAATGTTCGGCCACCTGCTGCAACTATAACGGGTGCCGGCAAGTCGCCGAAAACAGTCGCGTAAGTGGGACAGGCCCTTAACCCTCTCTTGAAAACATTTCTTTATGTCAATGCACAGAATTAGAGACTAATATCTTTTCAACATTTACAAAATCTGCAAAGAATCGTCTATATTCCGAGCAGCCCTGAGGTACCATCTACCTCATTAGAGACCCTCGGACTATCTTTGATCGGACTTTATCCTGCACTAAACGTTATTCCCTTATCATGTATCTGTACACTGTGGACGGCTCGATTGTAATCATGTATTGTCCTTACGCTGACTGGTAGCACACAACAAAAGCTGTTCACTGTACCTCGGTACACGTGACAATGAACTCATCTCATGTATTGTTGATGTCTGCCGTGGTGACAATTTAAACCGTGACCGTAGCACCTACCTTGCAGAAGATTAGATTAGATTAGTTTAGAGTCTTTATTTGTCATCGTTCCCCTGCAGTCATACGTACAATCCTTTTAAAAATGACAGAACACATTACAAACACAAACCCAACATCCACCACAGTGAGTTCACCAAACACCTCTCCACTGTGATGGAAGGCAAAGTCTTGAAGTCTCTGTCTCTTCCCTCTTTGTTTCCCTCTGCACCGAGGCGATCCAGGCTTCAGTGTGACCCCACCGGGTGATGGTATTCCACCGGGCCCGTGGTCGCAGTTGGGCCGCCGCCACCGCTCCGGGACCGAGTCGGGTCGCCGCCGCCGCCGCCGCTGGAACCGCTCCGGGACCGAGTCGGGTTGCTGTTGCTGCCGCTGGAACCGCTCCGGGACCGAGTCGGGTCGCCACCGCCGCCGCTGCTGCTGCCACTGGAACCGTACCCGGGACCGAGTCGGGCTGCCACTGCCCCCGCTGGAATCACTCCGGGGCCCGAGGCCGCCAGCTTCGCCATTAGGCCTTGGCGCAGACGGAGACGAAGACGGGGAATACAGCAGAAAAGTCGCAACCCCCCCCCTCCCCGAAGGAAGAGACCCAGTCATGTTACTCCCACACACCCACATACACACACAATCTAATAAAACAAAACCAAATAAAAACAGGACAAAAAAAAAAAATAAATAACAGACGGACCGCAGGCGGGCCGCAGCTGTTCAACCAGCGCCGCCATCTTGGATAGGTAAAGTACAATGTGTTCACAGATGTTTAGACTCTCAGCCTTCACAGATTCAGCACGGAAACAGGCCCTTCGGCCCACTGGGTACACCACGACCAGCGATCACCCCGTACACTAGCATTATCCTTCACACCAGGGACAATTTACAACTTTACCGAAGCCAATTAACCTACAAACCTGCACGTCTTTGGAGTGTGGGAGGAAACCGGAGCACCCGGAGAATTATCGGAGCAAGTCCAGAACCAGGGGCCAGAGCCTTAGAATAAAGGGGAGGCCATTTAAGACTGAGGTGAGAAAAAAACGTTTTCACCCAGAGAGTTGTGGATTTGTGGAATTCCCTGCCACAGAGGGCAGTGGAGGCCAAGTCACTGGATGGATTTAAGAGAGAGTCAGATAGAGCTCTAGGGGCTAGTGGAGTCAAGGGATATGGGGAGAAGGCAGACACGGGTTATTGATTGGGGACGATCAGCTATGATCGTAATGAATGGCGGTGCTGGCTCGAAGGGCCGAATGGCCTCCTCCTGCACCTATTTTCTTTGTTTCTATGTTTCTATTATAATTTCAGCACTTTATAAGAACATTCAGAGTTTAAATATCACCATCAACTTGTCCTGGACGAGCTGTATTGAAGCAATGGCCAAGATAGCACACCAACATGTCTACTTCCTTAGAAGGCTTAATGGCCGTCCCATTGCGACAACCTTAGCCGCGAGTTCAGAAGAGTTTGCCCTCGACTCATACTCGCAGCATGTTCGACACGAGGTCCTAGGAGGTCTTTGTAACTCTCCATCTTGCTCGAGAGTCGTCCCCGCGTACTCAACATGCTGAAAAATGCCCGCCAGTAAAAAAAGGTCGCTATGGAAAAAATCAATATTGGTAGGTTTAATCGAGGTAGGTCGTAGCTGGTCTGCATGTTAGTCGTAGGTAATCGAGGGTAGTTGAAGGTAATCAAAGGTAGTTGTAGCTAGTCTTCAACATAGTGGAAGGAGGTCTTCAACGTGACACTTTTTCAAACTCTCCTAAACTCTTCTCAACTTGCCAATTAGGTCGCTGCAGTGGGACAGCCCCTTTAGGAAGTTCAACATGGCCCCTAACCTCTGCAGATGTGCCATAGAACGCCTTTTATCGGGATGCATCACAGCACGGTTTGGGAACAGCGCCATCCCAGACCGCAAGCAATTGCAGAGAATTGTGGACGCAGCCTGGATCATCGCACAAACCAACCTCCTTTCCATCGACGATAGCTACAAAAAGCTAGAGTAACCCAGCGGGGCAGGCAGCGTCTCTGGAGAGAAGGAATGGGTCCCAACCATAAATGTCACCCGTTGCTTCTCTCCAGAGATGCTGCCTGTCCCACTGGGTTATAGAAACATAGAAACATAGAAATTAGGTGCAGGAGTAGGCCATTCGGCCCTTCGAGCCTGCACCGCCGTTCAATATGATCATGGCTGAATATCCAACTCAGTATCCCATACCTGCCTTCTCTCCATACCCTCTGATCCCCTTAGCTACAAGGTCCACATCTAACTCCCTCTTAAATATAGCCAATGAACTGGCCTCAACTACCCTCTGTGGCAGAGAGTTCCAGAGACCCACCACTCTGTGTGTGAAAAAAGTCCTTCTCATCTTGGTCCTAAAGGATTTCCCCCTTATCCTTAAGCTGTGACCCCTTGTCCTGGACCTCCCCAACATCGGGAACAATCTTCCTGCATCTAGCCTGTCTAACCCCTTAAGAATTTTGTAAGTCTCTATAAGATCCCCTCCCAATCTCCTAAATTCTAGAGAGTATAAACCGAGTCTATCCAGTCTTTATTCATAAGACAGTCCTGAAATCCCAGGAATCAGTCTGGTGAACCTTCTCTGCACTCCCTCTATGGCAATAATGTCCTTCCTCAGATTTGGAGACCAGAACTGTACGCAATACTCCAGGTGTGGTCTCACCAAGACCCTATACAACTGAAGTAGAACCTCCCTGCTCCTATACTCAATTCCAGCTTTTTGCGTCTATCTTCGGTTTTAAACCAGCATCTGTAGTTCCTTCTTTCACACTCCCTTCCATTGACTCCATCTACACCTCGCGCTGCCTTGGCAAGGCCGGCAGCATCATCAAGGACCAGTCTCACCCCGGGTCACTCCCTCTTCTCCCCTCTCCCATCAGGCACGAGGTACAGGGACAAGACTTATGGGCCTGTACGGAGTTTGCACGTTCTCCCCGTGACCCGGGTGGGTTTTCTCCGGATTCCTCCCACACCAGACTAATTGTCTTTGTAAAATTGTAAATTGTCCCTGGTGTGTTAGTGTGCGGGGATCGCTGGTCGGCACGGACTCGATGGGCCGAAGGGCCTGTTTCCGCTGTAACTCTAAACTAAACTAAATAAAGGTGTCGACATTGGATTTTAATAAGTGGGATATATTATCTGTTGGGTCACATGGGCTGCTGTCTAATAAATCAGTCTCTTATCCCAGGGTGGATATCATAATGAGTTATGAATCCTCTTTTATAAATGGGAAAGATTCATCATTCATGAACAGCAACGGCATGTGTGAGCCACTGTGTGATAGTCCTTTGTATAAATGAAAAGGGAATGTTTCTCCCTTATCCTCACAGGCCAGATGCTTCATTCAGTCTGTGTGCCCAAGGCAAAACCATCTCCACCATTAGTTGAACATTTAGCTCTTAGGGCTAACGGAATCAAGGGATATGGGGAGAAAGCAGGAACTGATTCGGGATGATCAGCCATCATCATATTGCATGGTGGTGCTGGCTCGAAGGGCCGAATGGCCCCCCTCCTCAACCTATTGTCTATGTTTCTATGTTCTAAGATAGACACAAAATGCTGGAGTAACTCAGCGGGTCAGGCAGCATCTCTGGAGAAAAGGGCTGAGTGACGTTTCGGGTCGAGACCCTTCTTCAGACCGAGAGTCGGGGGAGAGGGAATCGAGAGATTAGGACGGGGAGTCAGGGGTGATGGGGAGAAGGCAGGAGAATGGGGTTAATAGGGATTGATAGGTCGGCCATGATTGAATGGCAGAATAGACGATGGGCCGAATGGCCTAATTCTGCTCCTATCCCTTATGAACTTGTAAACATATGAGATATAGAAGGTATGTAGAACAAATGAATGAAAGATATGCAAAATGCAATGGTGATCAAGGAAAGGTGGAGCCCACAATGGTCCGTTGTTAGCTGTGGAAGAGGTGATAACGAAAGGATATGACGAAAGAAAACCCACGTGGGTCACAGGGAGAACGTGCGAACTCCACACACAGACAGCAGCCGTGGTCAGGATGGAACCCGGGCGTTAAGCGCAACTCTACCGCTGCGCCACCGTACCGCCCTCATCTGGAGCAAAGCTGCACAAAAGCACCAGGGGAACAATAGGCTGCATTAGAATCGTTCATGTAGATCAAATGTGGGGGACATCAGGTGGTACAAGAGAACATAGAACATAGAAGAGTATGGCACAGGAACAGGCCCTTCGGCCCATAATGACTGTGCCGTACATAATGCCGTTAAACTAATCTCCTCTGCCTGCACATGATCCATATCCCTCCATCCCTGCATATCTGTGTGCCTGACTGAAGCCTCCTAAACACCACTATCGTATATCTGCCTCCACCACCACCACCCCTGGCAGCCTGTTCCAGCCACCCACCACCCTCTGTGGTAAAACACTTGCCCCCGCACATCTCCTTTAAACTTTGCCCCACTCATCTTACAGCTCTGCCCTCTTAGACACATAGAAACATAGAAAATAGGTGCAGGAGTAGAGGCCATTCGGCCCTTCGAGCCTGCAACGTCATTCAATATGATCATGGCTGATCATCCAACTCAGTATCCCGTACCTGCCTTCTCTCCATACCCCCTGATCCCTTTAGCCACAAGTGCCACATCTAACGCCCTCTTAAGTATAGCCAATGAACTGGCCTCAACTACCTTCTGTGGCAGAGAATAGTAAGATTGAACGAGAACTTACCAGTTCGAAGGTTGATCTTTATTTCATGAGGAGTCGAAGTGAGGGATTTCGTGAAGAGCCCGCCGGCGCGCATGCTCGACATACTTCAAAGTAGGGGCGTGGAATCACAGAACCAACAATAGAAATGACTTCGCATAGTATGATTGAATTGACTAAGATTACCAGATGAAGGTGATTGAGGGTTGGGCGAGGAGGGCACGAAATCCCTCACTTCGACTCCTCATGAAATAAAGATCAACCTTCGAACTGGTAAGTTCTCGTTCAATCTTACTATTTCATTTCGGAGTCACGTGAGTGACTTCGTGAAGACTTCAAAGCTTCTGTGATTACACGCCCTGGACCACGTCCATGCTGACACACCACTACCAGGGATGGATGGGAGGAACAAACTTGCTCAATAGTTCATACTGCAAAACAAGAGCAGAGTTATTAACAACAAAACAAAACCCCTCATGCGGGGACATCTCCACGTTCGTGACCTGCATTCAGCACGGCTTCTGCGAACCGTAGAGGAGCAGCAACAGGCTTGTTATAAAAACGCTGGAACACAGCTTCATTAGCCCATCCTGCTGTGGCGAGAATTTGGTCCATGGGCACCTCCATGACCCTCGCCCTTGACGTCGATGCAGCCCTGGTGGAAAGAGACTTGAACACATTAGTGTCGATACCTGACTTACCCAAGACGACTGGAAGCCACATGGATATCGTCTGGACTGTCACTCGATGATGAGGTCTCTTGTGAGTGACAAGCAGGTATCTCTCCATTCCTCTGATGCGTGCCGTCACTTTGACATAGTGGCGGATATGTGAGACTAAACATAGCCTAGCATCTGCGGGGTATGCCGGGAACTTCAGCTGCAGCCCTGTGCACCCAGGTGTATGCTGCTTTAGTAGCTCGTCAACGAAAAAGACTACTTCTGTAGGGGTAGCTGTCATTTTGTCGACACGCAGTTTGTGTAGTGTCTGTACCCTCTGAGCTGAAGTCAGCGCTAGTAACATCACCAGCTTCATGGTGAGTTGGTCCAGTTGGAGCCCTTCCATGGGAGACCACGTCCTGAGCAGGGTTAATACGTCCCTGACATCCCAGGTGATATTATAGCGTGGTATAGGCGGATTCATATTGAATATACCCCGCATGAGTCTGGACACTAGCCTGTTGGATCCTACCTCCAACTGAGGTAGACCGATAGCGCACTTCTGGCGCTGTTGATGGCACTGTAACTTAAGTGTTCATCATGGTGCAACCCCGCGAGGAATTCCAGGACGTCGGTTGTTGTCACGTCATCGTACGTGATGCGAGAGCGGCTGCAGTAGGCTTCCCACTTCTTAATATGCAAGCGGTATCTTCGCCTTGTAGACTCTCGACACGACGCCCTGGTGGTATCCATGGTCCGAGCCGAGAGGCCGTATTGGACTAACGGCCTGTTCAGAACCTGCAAGCCAACAAATTTAAATAGCCATGGCAGGGATGCGGCTCCCCTGAGACAGGGTGAGTAACCAATTGTGGGCAACCCTTCAAAAGGACCCAAGGTTCGTTGAGCATGTCAAAGACCACCGGATACCAAGGCTGTGTGGGCCAGTCGGGTATAATAAGGATGCCCTTGGCAGCATCTGCCTGAATCTTTCCCAATACCCGACTGATGAGGCAAAACGGAGGGAAGGCATAGAAAACCCAATTCCCCCCAGTCCAGCGAGAATGCATCTAGCGCTATTGCCCCAGGATCTGGTTCCCATGAAACGTAGGCTGGTACCTGATGGTTTAACCGTGACGCAAAAAGGTCAATGTCCGGTTTACCAAATTTGGCTGTGACTTTAGAAAAAATCTCAGGATGCAACATCCATTCAATGTTGTCATTAAATTTGCGTGACCTGGTGTCCGCCACAGTATTAAGCTCACCTGGCAAATAGGTAGCTGAAATCCAAATGTCTCTTTGAACACACCAGAGCCAAATTGAGTTAGCCAATTTGTCACACGAAACTGACCTGGTACCACCCATATGGTTTAAATATGCCACAGCTGTGGTGTTGTCTATTTGGAGACGGACGTGTGCTCCAACAAGCTTGGAACAATATGCACGAAGTCCGTGGAATGCTGCCAGCAACTCCAAATAGTTAATCCCTTGAGTCAACAACATCGATGCCTCAAGGGTGTCCCATCTGCCCCCACAACTAGAGCAATTATCAGTAGCTCCCCAGCCATTGGAGCTTGCATCAGTCTGTAAATATACCACCGGATTAGCCTCCCTAACAGGCTTAAATGAGTTGCTAATGTGACACACCCACCATTGCAACTCAGTTATCGCTTCGGACGGCAGCTGCATTGATCGATCGTAATGACCAGCGTTCCGTTTTAACGCAATAATTTTAGCTCTTTGCAAATTCTGATAATGCAAAGGCCCATATCGTGCTGCCGGAAACAAAGCCACTAGCTTGCCAATTACTGTGGCTGTATGCCGAATCGATGGTATATTGGTGCCAATTAAATCTCTGCACACCTGAGTGACTTCCTCAATTTTGTTAATTGGTATAGTTATTCTCATACTCATTGAGTTCACCGTGAACCCTAGGTAATTAATTACCTGGGCAGGGCAGAACTTCGATTTCTCTGGATGGACAATGAATCCTAATTGTTGAAATATATTGACAGCAGCTGCAACACCCTGTTCAGCCAAATGCAGGGTGTGGCCCACAATAAAGACATCATCTAAATAGGCCATAACTATATGATGTCTTTGTCTCAAATAAGCCATGATTGGCTTCACCAATTTAGTGAACAATCTAGGGGCTGTAGTGAGCCCATTAGGCAAAGCCTTATACTGCCAAAGTTGCTCCATCCAGATAAATTTCAAAAACCTTCTATCATATTTCTGGATGGATACTGAATAATATGCATCCCTTAAATCAATGCATGCCATAAAGCAGCCATGAGAAATCAATGATTTGGCTGTTTCAAACGTATCCATTTTAAAATGAGTATATGTTACAAACGTATTCAAACGGGTTAGATCAATGATGACACGACAGCCTCCATCCTTCTTAGGTCTAGTAAATATGTTCGAAACAAATTCAATTGGCTCATGCACCGTTTTCTCAATCACACCCTTCTGTTCCAGACTTAAAATTTCCTTATAACCTGCTGCCTGTTCTGCAGCAGACAATTTGAACGTACGACCAGGCATGTGCTGGGATGGAGGAATGTCGCCATTAATAAACTCAATTTTATGCCCCTGAATATTCCGCAACACATACTCATCACCAGTAAAATTACCCCATGCATCCAAAAACAACCGTAAACGACCACCAACATGGGAAGTGAAACAGAGAGAAAAGAGAGAACCAGACCCCCTCACCTCCGTGGTTACCGGCGGTCCTTGACACGTGTGGGTGGCCGTGGAGGTGCTAGGTTGGCTTGAGGGCGCGGCGTCTTCGATTTCCAAAAAGGTCTCTGCCGACCCTGTCCTAAAAAAGACCCTTGGTGCTGGTTCTGGTGTTGTTGTCGTTGTGGAGCTAGAGGGTGAGTCCTCGTCGAGGCCCTGGCCGACCCTCGTGAGCGAATGTATGGAGCTTTTGAGCCGGACGGTGTGGGGGCACTCTTAGAGCGCATGATCCCCACCGTTTTGGCTTGTTCGTCAAGCTCTTTGACTCTCTTCGAGAGGTCCTCACCAAAGAGCTGACGGGGCGGCGGCGGCGGCGGTGGTTTGCACAATCCTGCAAACTTCGGGTTGAGTGTTGGGCGGATGCTGTTTTTGCGAAACCCGTTGATTTCGTGCTGGGTCGCGCACAATAAGGCCAGAGCATCTTCCTGGTCCAAATTCAGCTCGTCCTCGTCCACCGACCGCGCAAAGGCAGTAATACCGGCCGTGAGGAGTTTCAGGATCCGCTGCAATTGTAGCTCTTGTTGACGGATAGCCGCACTGATGTTGCCCCATATTGGCGTATTGACCACAGGCACGTTGAGGGAGTTGCAGTTTGATGGAGCCTTGTGACGGCTCATAGCCTGGATAAGGACTTCTTCCTGCAGCACCTGATTATTAAGAAAGTCCACTGTGGCTGCCAGCTTTGAATTGAGAGGAAGACCAGCCGTATGTGGGGCCGCGAATTTGGTCGCCACATCCAAAAGTTCCTCCGCTGGCACCTCCACCGGAGGTGGTACGGGATCCACCAGAACCTCCTCCTCGTGCTGCTCCAGGCTGATAGTAGATGTTGGTGAAGACGCCCTGTGCCTGTTGCTGCCCTGCTGTTGTTGACGCTTTAGTAGCTCGTCATTGAAGCAGGAGCTCCAGCAGCCGCTCCATACGGTCAATACGCCCTTCACCCTGAACACTCAGGTGGTCGGAGTCCTCCGGCTCTGAAAAGAAAACCGGGCTCCTGTCATCGGCCCGCACCTCGTCGAGGCCCTGCCGGTGCCGGTAGTTGTCGCTAACAGCCGCCGAGGCGAAACTGCGCGATTCCTGCGCGGGCGTGTTCAATCGCCTCCGTTTAGCGAGAGCTGAAGCCGCTGCCCCTAAGGGCACATGCGGCGAGGTGTCGGCACCAGCCGAAGCATGGCTGCCTGGGGCCCGCGCAGTCTTGCCGGCTGCCCACATCGTGGACGTTGCCGACGCATGGTGCCGCCCACCCATCCATGGGGGGCTCGGCGACTGCGACGAGACCCGACTCAACCGACCCGTCCCGGCGTCGAGAGTCGGGGTGTGCCGGCTGGACCTCACAGCCGCCCCGGGTCTCGCCCTGGAACCTGACCGCTCCTCCGCGACAGGCAATGCCTTAGCCCTAACAGGGTTAGGCTTCTGGGCTCCTCCCCTCCCCCTTCTCGGAGGGCTGAGTGGAACAGGCCGTGCAACGGCACATGCCCTGCTCGAGGTCGCCAGCGAGCCCGCTGACAACCTGACTGCCATGGCAGGGTCCCCCTGCTCTGGCGGCACACCACACTCCTCCTCACCGAACTCCTCCGAGCTGTGGTGTGCTGGCGGATCTGGACCTGTGAACACAGGGCTTACCCACATCTCCGCCTGAGTCCCGGCCTGCGCTGCAGGTACTGCCGATGGTAAAGGCCCCGGAACTGTTGACCGGCGAACTCGTCCTGACGTCCTCCGGCCCTTCGAACTCCCATCCATGTCCTTGCTGCAAGACATAATCAGACAACAAGGACCACCAACTAAAGGTGGAATACTCACCTCCGTGGCCCCTTATGAAGGGCTGGCGAGGAGCGCGCTCCACCGCCAGCCGTCGCAGCAACGCGTTACGACGATATGTCGAGCATGCGCGCCGGCGGGCTCTTCACGAAGTCACTCACGTGACTCCGAAATGAAATTCCAGAGACTCACCACTCTCCCCATACCCCCTGATCCCTTTAGCCACAAGTGCCACATCTAACGCCCTCTTAAATATAGCCAATGAACTGGCCTCAACTACCTTCTGTGGCAGAGAATTCCAGAGACTCACCACTCTCTGTGTAAAGAATGTTTTACTCATTTCGGTCCTAAAGGAATTCCCCCTTATCCTTAGACTGTGACCCCTTGTTCTGGACTCCCCCAACATCGGGAACAATCTTCCTGCATCTAGCCTGTCCAACCCCTTAAGGATTTTGTAAGTTTCTATAAGATCCCCTCTCAATCTTCTAAATTCTAGTGAGTACAAGCCGAGTCTATCCAGTCTTTCTTCATATGAAAGTCCTGACATCCCAGGATTCAGTCTGGTGAACCTTCTCTGCACTCCCTCGATCGCAAGAATGTCTTTCCTCAGATTTGGAGACCAAAACTGTACGCAATACTCCAGGTGTGGTCTCACTAAGACCCCGTACAACTGCAGTAGAACCTCCCTGATCCTATACTCAAATCCTTTTGCTATGAATGCTAACATACCATTCGCTTTCTTCACAGCCTGCTGCACCTGCATGCCTACTTTCAATGTTTTAAAGAAGGAACTGCAGATGCTGGAGAATCGAGGGTACACAAAAGGCTGGAGAAACTCAGCGGGTGCAGCAGCATCTAAGGAGCGAAGGGGATAGGCGACGTTTCGGGCCAAAACTCTTTTGTTTACCCTGCCTATTTCAATGACTGGTGTACCATGACACACAGGTCTCGTTGCATCTCCCTTTTTCCTAATCGGCCACCATTCAAATAATAGTCTACTTTCCTGTTTTTACCACCAAAGTGGATAACCTCACATTTATCCACATGTCTCTGATATTATCCACTCTTGTCTCTGTTATTTCCGTCCTGGGGAAAAAAGGTTCTGACTGTCGACCCTGTCGATGTAATTGTGGATACCTTCCGCCAGGTGAGCCTGCGACCTCCAGCGCTCCAGTGAAAGTTGTTCCAAATCCTGCCTTTAATTCTTTGCTGGCCATAAATGCGCTGCCTCCGAAATGCCAGCAACTAAATATCTCAATTAAACTCCCCGCTATCCAATCCCAGCTGCATCTTTTGCGATTTCCTCAATGTTAAAGGTGCAGCATCATGTTAATTTAGTTTGGTTTAGGGGTCACGGAAAGTGCGTTTGCGTCGTGATCCTGTTATAAGGTCAAGTTCACATCTATTGTCACATGCACCAATTAAGGCGCAGTGATATTTGAGTTACCATGCAGACAGACAAGTAAATAAAGAACGCCATACACGAAAATAATTTTAACATAAACATCCACCACAGTGGAATCCCCATTCCTCACTGTGATGGAAGGCAATAAAGTTCAGTCACCTTCCTCCTTTGTTCACCTGTGGTCGGGGCACTTGCCGTTGCCGATGGCCCGATGTTCAGGGATGATGGAGATTCCGGCGTCGGGGCGGAACGGAAACACTCTGCGACATGGAGCTCCCGAGTCGGCCTTTTCTTACCGGAGAGCGCGGCTTCGCGGTGCTAAAGTCCACAGGGCCCCATGGGCAGAGCACTTCCACACCGATCCTCGGCAAAGGATCGACCGCTCCGCGATGGTAAGTCCGCGCCGCGCCGCGCTTGCGGCTTGTAGCTCTGGGCCGGTCTCCGGGAAAGGCCGCACCACTGCACGTTGTTAGGCCACGGGGAGGGGGACGGAGACGGGACACGGAGAAAGATCACTTCTCCGTCGAGTTAAGTTTCCGCCTATTCCCCCCCCCCCCCCCCACATAAAACATACCGAGAAACATTAAAACATACATTTTAGACACACTAAAAATAACAGAAAAGTCGAATTAACACCCAGGCTGCTGGCGAGGCTGCCACCTTGGCACCACGCCAGATGCCATTGTATGCAGATGTTCGTATCCCTTCATTATCTATCACCTCCTCCACAGCCAACAATGGACCATTGTGGGCTCCACCTTTCCTTGGCCATGCGTGCTGGCTCTTTTCTGTATCTGTATTTGTTCTGTATCTTTTCATACCCCTAGTTTCCCTCTCCCCCTGACTCAGTCTGAAGAAGGGTCTCAACCCGAAGTGTCACCCATTCCTTTTTTATACATATGCCGAGGTTCACTAGAACCTCCTCCAACCTTATCCATTGTATCCGCTGTTCCAGGTGTGGACTCCTGTATATCAGCGAGACCAAGCTTGGGCTCGCCGATCATTTCGCCGAACATCTCCGCTCAGTCCGCCTTGGCCTACGAGATCTCCTGGTTGCCAAACACTCTAACTTCCCATTCCCACACTGACCTTCCCGTCCTGGGCCTCCTCCACTGTCAGAGTGGGGCCCAGCTCAAATTGGAGGAGCAGCACCTCATATTTCACTTGGGCAGCTTACACCCCAGCGGTATGAACATTGACTTCTCTAACTTCAAGTAACCCTCACATCCCCCTCTCCCTCAATCCCTCCCGCACGCTAGTTCTCTGATTAGTTTCACTGAACTCCTGATTAATTTTACTATTCAACGCCTCGTTGTCATCTTCTCCTCAACTAACGATGAACCATTCCACATTTCCTTGATCATCTTCTGCTTTGATCTGTCATTTTCTCTTTCTCTTTGTCCCCTTCCTTATCTCTGTGTCTCCCTCTCCCCTGACTCTCAGTCTGAAGAGGGATCTCGACCTGAACCATCACCGATTCTGTCTCTCCAGAGACGCTGCCTGTCCAGTTGAGTTACTCCAGCATGTTGTGTCCATCTTCAGTGTTCATGTTCATTAGTTTAAATGACAGAAAATCATGGTTTAAATGCTAGAAAATGAACATGTATATAGGAAGGAATTGTGAGCAATATTGGGCCCCGTGTCTGAGGAAGGATGTGCTGGCGTTGGAGAGGGTCCAGAGAAGGTTTTCGAGAATGATCTCGGGAATGAGTGGGTATGATGAGTGTTTGACGGTCCAGGGCCTGTACTCGCTGGAGTTTAGAAGGTTGAGGGCGGAACTAATTGAAACTTACCAAATAGCGAAAGGCCTGGATAGAGTGGATGTGGGGAGGATGCTTCCACCAGTGGGAGAGTCTAGGACCAGAGGTCACAGCCTCAGAATTAAAGGACGTTCCTTTAGGAAGGAGATGAGGAGGAATTTCTTTAGCCAGAGGGTGGTGAATCTGTGGAATTATTTGCCACAGAAGGTTGCGGAGGCCAAATCAATGGATGTTTTTAAGGCAGAGAGAGATGGATTCTTGATTAGTCCCAGTGGGGTGGAAGATTGCAACCTTCACGTGGTCCACCCTGTTTCGACTAATGCAATCAACTCGACGTGCACAAACGGAAGATCAAATAGAACAAGTAGTCCTGTGCTGAATCTGTGGAATTCGTTGCCACAGAAGGCTGTGGAGACCAAGTCAATGGATGTTTTTAAGGCAGAGATAGATAGGTTATTGATCAGTACAGGTGTCAGGAGTTATGGGGAGAAGGTAGGAGAATGGGGTTCGGAGGGAGAGATAGATCAGCCTTGAATGAATGGCGGAGTAGACTTGATTACATTTAAAAGTAAAGTGGATAGGTATATGGACGGGAAGGGAATGGAGGGGTATGGTCTGAGTGCATGTAGATGGGACTAGGGGAAAATGAATGGTCGGCACGGATTGGAAGGGCCGAGAAGGCCTGTTTCCGTGCTGTAATTGTTATATGGTTATATGATGGGCCAAACGGCCTAATTCTGTTCCTATCACTTATGATCATGAAATTAAAAATGGATATTTCAAATACAGCCAACAATTTGGAGCTCTTTTGTGCAGTTTTGACTGACGAGCCGGATGCATTTAGTTAATGAGAACCCGTGCAGTTTGCAACGATGAACTTTGATTTTCTTAACTTCAACAGGAGAAAGACAGAGCGCATTTCCTGATTGTACTGAAAATTACTTTTTCACACAGATGAAAACAATTTGTTATATATTTTTTTTCCTTTTCCAAAGAAATGAAGCCAAAATGGAAAGTGAGTTCATTCTAATGAAACAATGTAAAATGATATCATTTATTCAGAAATCATTAATATGTCAGCATTAATATTTTAGCTGAAACATTACCTGTCATTTTTTTTCCCAATATGACTGATAAATTTATAACGGTATGCTGTTAATTTATTGGGTATTTATGTGTTTCGCCACTTATTAAGCATTCAAAGTGATGCTTACAAATGTTCCTATGAAGAACGTCCCCATGGAACGAACTGCAGCTTTAAAAAATTCTGGTCTCCTGTAACTTGCTGGAAAAACAAAATCAGTGGTAGGTGTTGCCCTCCTCGACTTTGATGCAGGCAACAGAGAAATTCCTCCTCATCTCCTTTCTAAAGATACGTCCTTTTATTCTGAGGTGATGGCTTCCGATCCTAGACTCTCCCGCCAGTGAGAAACGTCCTCTCCTCGTCCACTCTATCCAGGCCTTTCACTATTCGGTTGGCTTGACCTCACCATTTAAAACATTAACCCAAACATAAGATAAGATTGTTAAGGGTTTGGACACGCTAGAGTCAGGAAACATGTTCCCAATGTTGGGGGAGTCCCGAACCAGGGGCCACAGTTTAAGAATTAGGGGTAAGCCATTTAGAATGGAGACGAGGAAACACGTTTTCTCACAGAGAGTTGTGAGTCTGTGGAATTCTCTGCCTCAGGAGGCGGGCTCTCTGGATGCTTTCAAGAGAGAGCTAGATAGGGCTCTTAAAGATAGCAGAGTCAGGGGATATGGGGAGAAGGCAGGAACGGGGTACTGATTGGGGACGATCAGCCATGATCACATTGAATGGCGGTGCTGGCTCAAAGGGCCGAATGGCCTACTCCTGCACCTATTGTCTATTGTCTATTTCCTAGTATTGACTTAGTTCTAAACATAAGGGCTTTGGAGAGGGTGTAGAAGAGGTTTAGCGGGATGCTGCTTAGATTAGAGGTGTACTAGCGACAAGAGGAAACAAGGAACTGCAGATGCAGGTCGACACACGTTCCTCGTATGTTGTAAAACATACTCGGTTAATGAAATACTATTATGATTTTGATGATTATCATACACAAAAGGACACAGAGTGCTGGAGTAACTCAGCGGGCCAGGCAACACCTCTGGAGAACATGGATAGAGTCATAGAGTGATACAGTGTGGAAACGGGCCCTTCGGCTCAACTTGCCCACACCGGCCAACATGTCCCATCTACACTAATCCCATCGGCCTGCGTTTGGTCCATATCCCCGCAAACCTGTCCGATCGACGTTTCAGGCCAAGACCCTGGTATAAGGAGAGGTTGGCCAAGCATGGATTGTTTTTCCTGGAGGGCCAAGGGGAGGCCTATTGGAAGTATATAAAATGATAAGAGGCATAGACAGGGTAGAGACCTTTTTCCCATTATCTCAAATTTTCCCCGAATCTTCCAGCCCAAGGCCCATTGTGTTTCTGTGTAGGAACGAACTGCAGACGCTGGTTTAAACCAAAGATAGACACAAAAAGCCGGAGTAACTCAGCGGGACGGGCAGCGTCTCTGGAGAGAAGGAATGGGCGACGTTTCGGGTCGACACACTTCTTCAGACGGAGAGTCGGGGGAGGGAGAGACTGGAGATACGGAAGGGTAAGGTGTGAAAACGAGAGATCAAAGGGGACGAAGCTCCAGGAAAATGTAGAACAGTTCATTGGTACCTGAAGGGAAGGTGAGAACGAGGCGTTCAATGAGTAAAATGTGATCAGGAGGACAGTGAAACTGGTGGGAGAACTGGGATGGGGGAGGGATGGAGAGAGAGGGAAAGCATGGGTTACTTGAAGTTAGAGGAATGTCATGAAGAAATCTGTTCGAATCCTCTGGGTATTTAACTGTGCAAATGTAAATAAATATAGTCATTATTATAATGTCTATGCATGTAACCAGAATGGAAACTATTTACAATCATAGAATCATAGAATCATAGAAAATAGGTGCAGGAGTAGGCCATTCGGCCCTTCGAGCCTGCACCGCCATTCAATATGATCATGGCCGATCATCCAACTCAGTATCCTGTACCTGCCTTCTCTCCATACCCCCTGATCCCTTTAGCCACAAGGGCCACATCTAACTCCCTCTTAAATATAGCCAACGAACTTACCTCAACTACCTTCTGTGGCAGAGAATTCCACAGACTCACCACTCTCTGTGTGAAAAAAGATCTTCTCATCTCGGTCCTAAAAGACTTCCCCCTTATCCTTAAACTGTGACCCCTTGTCCTGGACCTCCCCAAACTTCGGGAACAATCTTCTTGCATCTAGCCTGTCCAACCCCTTAAGAATTTTGTAAGCCTCTATAAGATCCCCCCTCAATCTTCTAAATTCTAGCAAGTACAAGCCGAGTCTATCCAGTCTTTCTTCATATGGAAGTCCTGCCATCCCAGGAATCAGTCTGGTGAACCTTCTCTGTACTCCCTCTATGGCAAGAATGTCTTTCCTCAGATTAAGAGACCAAAACTGTACGCAATACTCCAGGTGTGGCCTCACCAAGACCCTGTACAACTGCAGTAGAACCTCCCTGCTCCTATACTCAAATTCTTTTGCTATGAATGCCAACA
>OY740807.1:37342807-37475307 GCA_963514005.1 Raja brachyura | reverse complement strand
GGATTCTGAGGTGATTAGATTAATTTGGCATTGTGTTCAGTGCTGACATTGTGAGCCGAATGGCCTGTTCTCGTGCTGTTCTATATTCTAAGTTCTAAGAGTGTCTTTAATCTGTAGCTTTGCTCTCCCACATGGATTAGTTTAGTTTAGTTTAGGTTGGAGACACAGGGTGGAAACAGGCCCTTCGGCCCACCAGGTCCGCACTGACCAGCGATCCCCGCACACTGACACTACCCGACACACACTGGGGACAATTTTTACATTGATACCAAAACCAATCAACCAACAAACCTGTACGTCTCTGGGCTGTGGGAAGAAACCGAAGATCCAGGAGAAAACCCACATGGGTCACGGGGAGGAACGTACCAACTCCGTACAGACAGCGCCCATGGTCGGGATCGAACTCGGGGTCTCTGGCGCTGTGAGGCGGTAGCTCCACCGCTGCGCCACCGTGCCGTCCGTAAAAGGTCCTGAGGGCAGAAGAAATGGTCAAAGCTAATCCTTAAGCCCTTGTCACTAAATGGGTCAAGACATTGGTACGTTGCCACCTGGTCAATGGTTCTTTATGGCCATGTATGCACTGGAAAAGTCCATCTGTCGCCTTCTCTTACGATACGATACGATAGAATTATCCCAGGAGGGAAATTGATCTGCCAACAGTCATAAAAACACAAAATACATGGAACGTGGAATTAAAGTGAGGAGTCACAAGGGTTGGGGGATGTGCAAAGATTGGGGGGGGGGAGGGGAGTCAGTCTATTAATTTTCACACAATTTATGGAAAAGAGAAAAAGTCCAAATTTCGGCATTTTCTGTTTTAATTCTGAGCTATGCATTTTGTTTGCAGAGTGGCACGGTGACACAGCAGTAGAGTTGCCACCTCACAGCGCCAGAGCCCCGGGTTCGATCCTGACTACGGGTGCTGTCTGTATGGAGTTTGTACGTTCTCCCCACGACCTGCGTGGGTTTTTCTCCGGGTGCTCCGGTTTCCTCCCGCACTGCAAACACGTCCAGTTGTAAATTGTCCCTAGTGTGTGTGTGTGTAGGATAGCGCTAGCGTATGGCGTCCCGTGTTTCCACGCCACATCTCAGTCTAAAGGCAAAAGAATACATAGGTAAAAAATATATATATAATTGCCTTATGCTAAGAATTAAAATACATTTGAAGGAACAAGCAGCTTGAATGTGCTACGATATTGTCGATAAATAATGATTTCTGGCTGTTCTAGAGTAACGATATCAAAGAACTTAACGGTCAACGGTTGCCCAGCCAGATGCAACTAAATTTAAAGTGACACTTTCTTCCCAATAACCCTCTCTGGCTAAACCCCTCCCTTCACCACCTCCAGTTTAAATTCCAGTTGGAATATTTTGGAGGGCCAAGTAACCAAGAACCAACCAAGAACCAAGAACGTTGCTTTTAATCTTTTTCTTTGATCTGTACAAATGTCTTCAGTTAGGATCTATTCAAGGTCTTGCATTTTAATGCAGGATGTAGTCTTACCCTTTAAGCCTTTAATCGGAAACTTTAAGGGCCTGTCCCACCAGCATGCAACTCTATGCGATGAGCGCGACCTAATGTGGTCGCTTGAGCCGTCCAGCGTCGCGGGGCCGGTCCCACTTCGATCGCCGGAGCCATGCGGAATTGTGCGGAGTTCGTCCCGACATCGCGCGGGGCTCCGAAAAACTGACTATGTCCAAAAATTCCGCGCGGCAATGGCTTGTCGGCTCGCAGTCGCCTCGACGCATTACACACCGCCCCGACATCGTGCCTCCGTGACTCTCTATGTGTGTGGCTCCGTGGCCCTCTGTGTGTGTGCCTCTGTGCCCCTCTCTGTCCTGGTGAACTTACCTTAGACTTCGCTCCAAGTTCGCCTCACTTTGCGCCGCGTTGCGCCACTCACCCGACCTCCGCGCAGCCCCTACTGCCGGTTTGGTCGTGCTTGCCGCATGCAGGCGCATGCTGGTGGGAACGGCCCTGTACAGGGGATCACCCGACCTCCGCGCGGCCCCCGCTTCTAGTTTGATCGCGTTCATCGCATAGAGTTGCATGCTTGTAGGACAGGCCCTTTACTTTCCAACTAACCATTATGCTGCGTATTCCAGGCCACACAAGTGGGTGGCACGGTGGTGCAGCGGTAGAGTTGCTGCCTCACAGCGCCAGGGACCCAGGTTCGATCCCGACTACAGGTGCTGTCTGTATGGAGTTTGTACGTTCTCTCCTCTAACTTCACATAGCCCGTGCTTTCCCTCTCTCTCCATCGCCCTCCCCCTTTCCAGTTCTCCCACCAGTCTTACTGTCTCCGACTACATGTTTAAGCAGGAACTGCAGATGCTGGAAAAATCGAAGGCAGATAAAAATGCTGGAGAAACTCAGCGGGTGAGGCAGCATCTATGGAGAGAAGGAATAGGCGATGTTTCGGGTCGAGACCCTTCTTCAGACTGATGTGGGGGTGGGGGGGGGGGTGGAAAAAAGAAAGGGAGAGGCGGAGACAGTGGGCAGTGGGAGAGCTGGGAAGGGGAGGGGAATGAGGGAGAAAGCAGGGACTACCTGAAATTGGAGAAGTCAATGTTCATACCGCTGGGGTGTAAACTACCCAAGCGAAATATGAGGTGCTGCTCCTCCAATTTGCGGTGGGACTCACTCTGGCCATGGAGGAGGCCCAGGGCAGAAAGGTCGACTACATTCTATCTTTGTCCCGCCCACTCCCCTGACATCAGGCTGAAGAAGGGCCTCGACCCGAAACGTCGCCCATTCCTTCTCTCCAGAGACGCTGCCAGTCCCGCTGAGTTACTCCGGCATTTTGTGTCTATCTGCAGTTCCCTCCGACACATCAGGCAAAGGCAAACCGTACGAAACTAGCGGTGAGCGGTTTCAAGAAAGACGGAGATGGGGGAGTGAATGCATTTTGTGCTTAAAGTGGTGAGGGGAATAGCCACGGTGAAAGTTACACCACCTTATTTGATTCCTTCTGCACGAAACGGAACCTTCTGGAAACGTTTAGCTGTACAAGGGAGCTTCTCACATCGTTCCCCAGAGGTACCCACAGCTCCACGAGACATGTAAGTGTGAAATGATGCTCGGAATGGGCGATTAGTTTTAACAAATATACATTGGCAAATGTGTGAATTCAACTAGGTTGGGAAGATTTTGTGTTGCAAGAACAGCTATGTGATATATCCTCACTTGATGCGTCAAGAGGATTATAATCTGCACTCTGATATTCTCCCCATTTTACCTGCGTTTACCTGTATTTGTGCACAGTATTATCTGATTTTCGTGTGTGGCTGGCAAACAATAGTTTTTCACTGTCCCTCGGTACAAGTGACCATAATAAACCTCAACCTGCAGAAGAAGAAGGGTCTCAAACCGAAACGTCGCCCATTCCTTCTCTCCAGAGATGCTGCCAGTCCCGCTGAGTTACTCCAGCATTTTGTGTCTACCTTCGGTGTAAACCAGCACCTGCAGTTCCTTCCTGCACAAGAGAGTTTCATCGTTTAGTTTAGTATAATATACCACCAGGGGGCGCGGCACGATTTGCAGCCTCGCCAACAGTCTGTCCGTTTTTCCGTCCTTATTTTTGTTATTTTTAAGTGTATTTTTAGAAGTTTGTGTTAATGTTCTCCGGTTTGTTTTACGTGGGGGGGACGGGGGAAACTTTTTTTCAATCTCTTACTCTGCCGCAGATGCGATTGTTTTCCAGGTCGTATCTCCGGTCGCTCTGCGGGAGTAAGACCGTCCCGTCAACGGAAGGCTCGAGGCCCCCGACCGCTGGAGGACAAAGAAGGGAAGAGATTTTAACTTTATTTCGCCTTCCGTCACAGTGAGGAATGTGGAGGAGTCACTGTGGTGGATGTTTATGTTAAAATGTGTTTTGTGCGTTCTGTTGCGTTTTATTTGTACGACTGACTTGGCAAATGAAATTTCTCGTGTGTTGCAATAATTACGCGTTATTGTATTGTGTTATTGTGTCTCTTGTACCGAGTGAAACAAAGCCTTTTCACTGTACCTCAGTACATGTGACAATAAACTAATCTGAACTCAGTCTTTAGAGTCAAGTCAGTCTCTCATTGTAAACCCGCTCTACTGTGGCATCATAGTGAAAATGGGGTCTGCTTTTTATAATGCACGTGTTAAATTGAAGGGTTTTATTTTTCTGACTGGATTAAATGTAGCTTTTGGGGCATTGGCTCATTCAAGGAGACTAGAACTTAATCCTCAGTTCAGTTTAGTTTAGTGATACGGTGCAGAAACAGGCCCTTCGGCCCATCTAGTCCATGCTGGCCAGCGATCCCAGCACATTAGCATAATCCTACATACATTAGGGTCATAGAAACATAGAAACATGGAAAATAGGTGCAGGAGGAGGCCATTCGGCCCTTCGAACCAGCACCGCCATTCATTGTGATCATGGCTGATCATCCACAATCAATAACCCGTGCCTGCCTTCTCCCCATATCCCTTGACTCCACTAGCCCCTAGAGCTCTATCTAACTCTCTCTTAAATCCACCCAGTGACTTGGCCTCCACTGCCCTCTGTGGCAGGGAATTCCACAAATTCACAACTCTCTGGATGAAAAAGTTTTTTCTCACCTCAGTCTTAAATGACCTCCCCTTTATTCTAAGACTGTGGCCCCTGGTTCTGGACTCGCCCAACATTGGGGACATTTTTCCTGCATCTAGCTTGTCCAGTCCTTTTATAATTTTAACTGTTTCTATAAGAATCCCCCGCATCCTTCTAAACTCCAGTGAATACAAGCCTAGTCTTTTCAGTCAATTTGCATTTATTCCAAGCCAATTAACCTACAAACCTGTATGTCTTTGGAGGTTTTCACGGGGAGAGCGTACAAACTCCGTACGGACAGCACCCGTGGTCGGGATCGAACCCGGGTCTCTGGCGCTGTGAGGCAACGACTCTACCGAGGCGCCACCGTGTCACCCTCAGCTTCACTTAAAACAGATGGGGCCCAGAGCTGACGCCTCCTGTCATTGCCTGACCAGAATAGAGCAAGTACTCTTTGAGTGTATAAATAAGCTCACAACAACGCAAAATAAAACCATGCAAGGAAAGTTCATCATTCGACCATAACCATGAATTAAAAACTTCAAAGTAGAATTAATATAAAATCCATAAGCTGAAGCGTTTAAATAGTGACGATGTCGCTGGGCAAAATCAATGTCTTTCATATGATGTCGACCATTCATGCATTAAGAGGATTTTTGACTTTAAACTGCAACATGGCCGTCATAATGTCATTTTTTAAAGTCAAACGCTGCCGCACTGTAGCCCTATTAAAGAGAATAAAATGAAGTCATCTCTCAACTAACAGCGCATGGACTGAAAATTTAAGAGGCAAAATGTTAATGCACACAGAGCTGGAATTTACGGTGTTTCAGCCGGCAACTGTGTGCGATTCCAGGGTCGCCGCCGTACCAGTGATCTGGGTTCGATCCTGACCACGGGCGCTGTCTGTACTGAGTTTGTACGTTCTCCCTGTGACCTGCGTGGGTTTTCTCCGGGATCTTCAGCTTCCTCCCAGACTCCGGGTTTGTAGGTTACTTGGCCTGGTATAAAAGTGTAAAATTGTCCCTAATGTGTGCAGGAAGGTGTTACAGTGCGGGGCGATCGCTGGTCGGAGCGGACTCGGTGGGCCGAAGGGCCTGTAGCTGGCCGCCTGCAGACTGCGGGACTACGTGCTGAGGGACGCACTGAAGCTGGGCGCAGCCAACACCAAGGCTCGGTGGGGGAGGACCACAGTCTAGGATCCTTCCAGTGCTGGACATGGGGTGCACGGTGTGGTGGAGACGCCCCCACAATAAGGGAAGGTATTCCATGCCAGGGTGGGGGATAAATTTGTGTAATTTTTGTAAGTAGTATTTAATGTATGTATGGCCTTACAGAATGTCAGATGGAGTTTTGTAATAGACAATAGACAATAGACAATAGGTGCAGGAGTAGGCCATTCGGCCCTTCGAGCAGCACCGCCATTCAATGTGATCATGGCCGATCATCCCCAATCAGTACCCCGTTCCTGCCTTCTCCCCATGTCCCCTGACTCCGCTATCTTTAAGAGCTCTATCTAGCTCTTTCTTGAAAGTATCCAGAGAACCGGCCTCCACCGCCCTCTGAGGCAGAGAATTCCACAGACTCACAACTCTCTGTGAGAAAAAGTGTTTCCTCATCTCTGTTCTAAATGGCTTACCCCTTATTCTTAAACTGTGGCCCCTGGTTCTGGACTCCCCCAACATCGGGAACATGTTTCCTGCCTCTAGCGTGTCTAAACCCTTAACAATCTTACATGTTTCAATGAGATATTCTCTCATCCTTCTAAACTCCACAGTGTACAAGTGTTTAGGATACAGTTGAAAGGGGGCTACTAATTTCTCGAATGAAGTAGATTTTGATTTTTTTTTAAAAGTATCACTAAACTGAACTAGATGGGAGCATTCCTGTAACTCCTGTTACTCTGGAGTAGCAGATCAAGGTGGCAGCTTCGAATCTCAGCAGCTGTATAATCATGCCAGCAGCAACAACCGATGCTGTCAGTGGGACTAGCAGTGTTTGGAGACTCCTTTAAAAGTGACTACAAAGAGATATTTGATCGGGCTTGGGGCAGTGGAGGTTCAGCGTTGTTTTTGGCTGACTCCTACACACTCCGATCCAAGCGGAGCGTGAACCAGTTTGTGTAACCTCAGGTCCCGTTCCCCGGCGCAGCGCCAACCTTTCTGTGGGTATCGTGGGAGTTTAAACAAATACCTGCCGCCTATTATAAGTTCAGTCTAACTTTCCCCACCGGGATGTCGGGTAATGAAGGCAGAAGACAAAACATACTGTCGATGGCGTGCGTTGTTTTTGAAGGGAGAGGGGATTTGATAACTGTGCCTCACTTGTGCAGGCAGATCAGAGCGGGGATAGGAGTTGGCGGAATGATGTGATCTGGCTGGAGGGATCACAGTTGAAAGGGGGCTACTGTTTTGTCAGATGGCGAGGGTCTGATGAACTAATCGTCAAATTAGATGGCAGCCACTTCCCACAGACTTGTGGCTGGTCATGAATTTGGAGCAACAGGTGTCCGCCTGCCCGCAGCTCTGGGCTCAGTCATTCCTCCCGAGTTTCGATGGGGTGAAGTCATGGGATTCAGCGTGACCTCTGCTGGAGGTGGAGGGGGAGAGATCTTATCGAACCATGTCTTCAAAACAAAGCGGCCGGCCGGCCGGCCCGAAGGATTTCTGGCTATTTTCTCAGCCAGTCACCCCTCTTAGAAGCTGACTCCAACACAAAGATCTTTCTGAAGTTTCATTTACAGATTGTGGCAGGTGTGTATAGTTTAGTTTGGTTTAGTTTGGTTTGATTTAGACATACAGCGCGGGAACTACATGGCCCTTCGGCCCATCGTGTCCGTGCCAACCAGTTGGTTAGTAAGCTAACTCTACCCTACACACACACTAGGGACAATTTTCACACACACACACACACACCAAGCCAATTAACCTACAAACCTGCACGCCTTCGGAGTGTGGGAGGAAACCGGAGCACCTGCAGAAAACCCACGCAGGTCACTGGGAGAACGTACAAACACCCGTAGTCAGCGCCAGAGACCCCGGTTCGATCCCGTCCTTGGGTGCTGTCTGTGTGGAGTTTACATGTTCTCCCTGTGACCGCGTGGGTATGGTCCGGGTGCTCCAGTTTCCTCCCACATCCCACAGACTTGTTGGTTAATTAGTTTCTAAGTTCTAGGGGCAGAATTAGGCCATTCGGCCCAAACTAGTCTACTCCAGTATCCTAGGACACCTGAGCATAATACTCTAAATCGTCCGCACGGTGCCACAGCTGGTAGAGTTGCTGCCTCACAGCGCCAGAGACCCAGGTTCGATCCTGACTACGGGCGCTGTCTGTACGGAGTTTGTACGTTCTCCCCGTGACCCGCGTGGGTTTTCTCCAGGCGCTCCGGTTTCCTCCCACACTCCAAAGACGTGCAGGTTTGTAGGTTAATTGGCTTGGTATCAACATTAGAAAAAAAAAGTCCTTAGCGTGTGTGTCTGTGTAGCAATGTTACAAAATGGTGAGATTTAAAAAAATCAAGTCTGCAATTTTTCCCATCAGATAAAGCATAAAAATAAGTTTAATTTGTCACCTAGTTTGGTTGTCTGCTCCAGGCAACATTTTTTAAGTATATATTTAAGAAAGAACTGCATATGCTGGAAAATCGAAGGTAGACAAAAATAGAAACATAGAAATTAGGTGCAGGAGTAGGCCATTCGGCCCTTCGAGCCTGCACCGCCATTCAATATGATCATGGCTGATCATCCAACTCAGTATCCTGTACCTGCCTTCTCTCCATACCCCCTGATCCCCTTAGCCACAAGGGCCACATCTAACGCCCTCTTAAATATAGCCAATGAACTGGCCTCAACTACCCTCTGTGGCAGAGAGTTCCAGAGAACCGCCACTCTCTGTGTGAAAAAAGTCCTTCTCATCTCGGTCCTAAAGGATTTCCCCCTTATTGTTAAGCTGTGACCTCTTGTCCTGGATCTCCCCAACATCGGGAACAATCTTCCTGCATCTAGCCTGTCCAACCCTTTAAGAATTTTGTAAGTTTCTATAAGATCCCCTCCCAATCTCCTAAATTCTAGAGAGTATAAACCAAGTATATCCAGTCTTTCTTCGTAAGACAGTCCTGACATCCCAGGAATCAGTCTGGTGAACCTTGTCTGCACTCCCTCTATGGCAAGAATGTCCTTCCTCAGATTTGGAGACCAGAACTGTACGCAATACTCCAGGTGTGGTCTCACCAAGACCCTGTACAACTGAAGTAGAACCTCCCTGCTCCTATACTCCAATGCTGGAGAAATAGTCAACACGTCACCTATTCCTTCGCTCCGTAGACGCCGCCTCACCCGCTGAGTTACTCCAGCATTTTTGTCTACCTTCGATTTTTTCCAGCATCTGCAGTTCCTTCTTAAACGATTGAAGTATATAAGTGTGTTGCAGCGATTATGTACTCAGTGGAGCAGTGGCCACAAACTCTAGACAAATATTATCAGGGCCCTTTATACACTGGCTGACTGACAATGTGAAATAGTACAATGGGCTATTTATTTTGCTCTTGATAGTGATTCGATCAAACTGGTTGGCAGCGTAATTTTCGGCACCAAACGAGTCTTTTGTCACCGAATGTCCCTTCAATGAGGACGAGAATAAGCGCAGGAAACATTTTTTAAATCAATGCTCTCAAACGAGCCTCTACTGCATTTTTTTTTTGTGTGTGGACAAAACAGGCCCCTCTCCTTTTGTGCTGCCAGCCACTATTTAAGTCGACCGGGAGATCAATAAATCAATAAAAACCTTTCAGCTTTTTTCAATCTGTTGCCCCCCCCCCCTCCCCCACCCACCCCCCAAAAAATGTGATTTGGGGGTGTTTTTTGTCATTCATAAGCTCTGCTAACAAATCCTTGTCATCAGCCGCCAGATTAAATTGATCATTGCTTCCCTTTGACTAAAGGACGGCAGGAAGGTTTGCTCTCCTCTCTCTCCAGTTTCCATTAACCGCAGATTGAGGGGGGGGGAGGTGAGAGGAAGGGGCCTTTCTCAAGGGAGGGGGTCATCAGCAGAAGGTCAAGTTCACAGCTCAGCGGCCAAGAAGATCACCATTATCTTCTCACAATCATCAGACTGTGCAAGCAGCTGCCTCATATTAGCCAAATCCCCTCATGCCTTAGTGAGATACAGGCCCCATAGGATGCGTCGTGGCAGAGAAGCTGCCTCCAATGGTCTTTTATCCATCACACGTGGAACTGCACAGTGACGTCCGTGTTTACACATGCGGGCTCCTTTTCCAAAGTCCGGTCTAGGTCTACTGGAGCGGCTCCACAAGCTCCTGCAGGGTCACCCTCGACCGGCTTGGACCGTGAACCCACTTCCCTCTCCTCCTCTCCTCTCCTCTCCTCTCCTCCCCTCCCCTCTGCTCTGCCCTCTCCCCTCTCCCCTCTCTCCTCTCCTCTCCTCCCATCTCTCATCTCTCATCTCTCCTCTCCTCTCCCCTCTCCCCTCTCTCCTCTCTCCTATCTTCTCTCCTCTCCTCTCCTCTCCTCTCCTCTCCTCTCCTCTCCTCTCCTCTCCTCTCCTCACCTCTCCTCTCCTCTCCTCTCCTCTCCTCTCCTCTCTCCTATCTCCTCTCCTCTCCTCTCCTCTCTCCCCTCTCCCCTCTCCTTTCCCCTCCCTCCTCTCTCCCCTCCCCTCCCCTCTCTTCCCATCTCTCCTCTCCTCTCCAGGGTTTTGGTGAGGCCACACCTGGAGTATTTTGTACAGTTTTGGTCTCCAAATCTGAGGAAAGACATCCTTGCCATAGAGGGGGTACAGAGAAGATTCACCAGACTGATTCCTGGGATGTCAGGACTTTCATATGAGGAAAGATTGGATAGACTCGGTTTGTACTCGCTGGAATTTAGAAGATTGAGGGGGGATCTTATAGAAACTTACAACATTCTTAAGGGGTTGGACAAGCTAGATGCTGGAAGATTGTTCCCGATGTTGGGGGAGTCCAGAACAAGGGGTCACAGTCTAAGGATAAGGGGGAATTCCTTTAGGGCCGAGATGAGGAAAACATTCTTTACACAGAGAGTGGTGGGTCTCTGGAATTCTCTGCCACAGAAGGTAGTTGAGGCCAGTTCATTGGCTATATTTAAGAGGGCGTTAGATGTGGCACTTGTGGCTAAAGGGATCAGGGGGTATGGAGAGAAGGCAGGTACGGGATACTGAGTTGGATGATCAGCCATGATCACATTGAATGGCGGTGCAGGCTCGAAGGGCCGAATGGCCTCTACTCCTGCACCTATTTTTCTATGTTCTATGTTTCTCTCCTCTCTCCTCTCCTCTCCTCTCCCCTCTCCCCTCTCCCCTCTCCTCTCTCTCCTCTCCTCTCCTCTCCTCTCCTCTCCCCTCTCCTCTCCCCTCTCCCCTCTCCCCTCTCCCCTCTCCCCTCTCCCCTCTCCCCTCTCCCCTCTCCCCTCTCCCCTCTCTCCCCTCCTCTCCTCTCCTCCCATCTCTCCTCTCTCTCCCCTCTCCCCTCTCCTCTCTCTCCTCTCCTCTCCTCTCCTCTCCTCTCCCCTCTCCTCTCCCCTCTCCCCTCTCCCCTCTCCCCTCTCCCCTCTCCCCTCTCCCCTCTCCCCTCTCCCCTCTCCCCTCTCCCCTCTCCCCTCTCTCCCCTCCTCTCCTCTCCTCCCATCTCTCCTCTCTCTCCCCTCTCCTCTCTCCTCTCCTCTCCTCCCCTCTCTCCTCTCTCCTCTCCCCTCTCTCCTCTCTCCTCTCTCCTCTCTCCTCTCTCCTCTCCTCTCTTCCCTTCACCCGGACATCTTTGTGGCCTGGGCGGGGAGTCGCCTCCTACATCACACCGGCCCTTGCCCCTCACGCCCCAAGTGGTATAAGTGGCTTCCCTCATCGTGGGAATGCTCGCTGCCTCACAGCGCCAGAGACCCGGGTTCGATCCTGGCTACGGGCGCTGTCTGTACAGAGTTTGTACGTTCTCCCTGTGACCAAGTGGGTTTTCTCCGGGCGCTCCGGTTTCCTCCCACACTCTAAAGCCGTACAGGGTTGTAGGTTAATTGGCTTGGTAAATGTAGAAAAAAGAAATTTGAGCAGCATAAAAATTGTGCAACTTCCAGTAGAGTCCCGGGTGGACACTTCGGAAGGTACAAGCCACAAGGTCACGACACAAAACATTCTCTCTTGCATTCCTGCACACATGCTGTCTGACCCGCTGAGTTCCTCCAGCACTTTGGGCTTTTTTTGCACTAAATCTGTACTCTCAGTCTGGTTTCACTCGAGCCCTTTAGTTTACTTTAGAGACCCAGCGCGGAAACAGGCCCTTCGGTCCACCGAGTCCGTGCCGACCAGCAATCACACTGGCACTATCCTACACATATTCTGGGGACAATTTACAATGTTACCAAACCCAATTAATCTATAAACTCTGGAGTCTCTGGAGTGTGGGGGGAAACCGGAGCACCCGGAGAAAACCCACGCAGGTCACGGGGAGAACGTAAAACTCCGTACAGACAGCAATCATCAGACTGTGCAAGCAGCTGCCTCATATTAGCCAAATCCCCTCATGCCTTAGTGAGATACAGGCCCCATAGGATGCGTTGTGGCAGAGAAGCTGCCTCCAATGGTCTTTTATCCATCACACGTGGAACTGCACAGTGACGTCCGTGTTTACACATGCGGGCTCCTTTTCCAAAGTCCGGTCTAGGTCTACTGGAGCGGCTCCACAAGCTCCTGCAGGGTCACCCTCGACCGGCTTGGACCGTGAACCCACTTCCCTCTCCTCCTCTCCCTTCTCCCCTCTCCCCTCTCCTCTCATCCCTCCTCTCCTCTCATCTCCTCTCCCCTCTCTCTTCTTTCCTCCCTCCTCTCCTCTCTCCTCTCTTCTCTCCTCTCCTCTCCTCTCCTCACCCATAGTCAGGGTCAAACCCGGGTCTCTGGCACTGTGAGGCAGCAACTCTACCGCTGCACCACCTTCATGGCTGTAGCATAATTCCTACGTTTTTATGTATTCCATCCCAGAGATATAAAGCCCAGCATTCCCGTAGCCGTTGCTATCTCCCTGCAATTGTCCATCAGATTGCAATGATCTTTTTACATACAGACTTAAGTCTCTTTGATCCCACACTATTCCCAGCTCTTCACAATTTACAAATCGCTCCAATGCTTCTTTGGCTCAAAGGAGATTGCCAATAATAAAATCTATTTCTTATTATTTTATCCATTTGCTCCCTGTTAAATCTCTTTGTAAATTTCTATCTGCATTGACGTGTGAATTCCCCCCCCCCCCCTCCCATTTTACTTTTTGTATTGCCCTCATGATCTTGTCGGCCTCTATAAGATCAATGTTCCACCTCCCGCGCTTCAAAGAATAAAGTCCTAGCCAGCTCAACCTCCCCTCGAATTTCTGGAGTCTTCTGATTTACCACAGCATTCTTTTATTTTAATTTAGTTTAGAGATACAGCGCAGAAACAGGCCCTTCGGCCCACCCAGTCCGTGCCGACCAGCGATCCCAGCACACCAACACGCTCCCAGTCACACTAGGGACAATTTACAGTCAAGAGTTAAGGGCCTGTCCCACCAGCATGCAACTCCATGCGAAGAGCGCGACCTAACGTGGTCGCTTGAGCCGTCCGGCGTCGCGGGGCCGGTCCCACTTCGATTGCCGGAGCCGTGCGGAATTGTGCGGAGTTCGTCCCGACATGGCGCGGGGCTCCGAAAAACTGATTATGTTCAAAAATTCCACGCGGCAACGGCTTGTCGGCTCGCAGTCGCCTCGACGCATTACACACCGCCTCGACATTGTGCCCCCGTGAACCTCTTTGTAGGTGCCTCCGTGACCCTCTATGTGTGTGCCTCCGTGACCCTCTCTGTGTGTGGCTCCGTGGCCCTCTCTGTGTGTGCCTCTGTGCCCCTCTCTGTGTGCCCCTCTCTGTCCTGGCGAACTTACCTTTAAGACTTCGCTCCAAGTTCGCCTCACTTTGCGCCGTGTTGCGCCACTCACCCGACCTCCGCGCGGCCCTCGCTGCCGGTTTGGTCGCGCTTGCCGCATGCAGGCGCATGCTGGTGGGAACGGCCCTGTATAGGGGATCACCCGACCTCCGCGCGGGCCCCGCTTCTAGTTTGATCGCGCTCATCGCATGGAGTCGGACACTGGTGGGACAGGCCCTTTAAGAGCGTTTTATTGTCTTGTGTCCCAGATAGGACAATGAAATTCCTGCTCGCTGCATCACAACAGAATATGTAAACGCATTACATAACGGGAGAGGAATTAAAGTTCAGTGTGTGTATATATACACATGTACACATGTACTCAATAAAAAAATCAAATCAAATACGTTTATTTGTCATTGCACATCAATTGTACAACGAAATTTCATGTGCATCCCCTCCAATGGTAAACAGTAAACGACAGACACAGGATAAAAAGATTAAAAAAGAACAAAACACAATAACACAAACAACCATTTACTCTCACATTCACATTCACTACAAGATCAATGCATGAAATAAGAAATAGGTAATAAAAATGTTTTAAAAAATGCACATTATATTGCACTTTCTAGCAGACACGTTTTATAATGCAGCCCGAATTGTGTAGTGTTGCCCATTGTGTTATCTGTTTGAGTTAAGTTCTCTAATGACACATGGGTAGAGACTGTTAGTTAGTCTGCAAGTGCAACAAATATAGTGCAATAATAATTATGGTCTGTTGTAGTTCAGAGCTTATTTGATGTTGTGTTTAATAGCCTGATGGCTGTGGGGAAGAAGCTGTTCCTGAACCTGGGCGTTACAGATTTCAGACTCCTGCACCTTCTTACCGATGGGCAGGGGTGAGATACGTGTGTGGTCAGGATGGTGTGGGTCTTTGATGATGTTGGCTGCCTTTTTGAGGCAGCGACTGCGATAGATCCCTTCGATGGTGGGGAGGTCACAGCCGGTGATGGACTGGGCAGTGGTCACAACTTTTTGTAGTCTTTTCCGCTCCTGGACGTTCAAGTTGCCGAACCAGGCCACGATGCAACCGGTCAGCAAGCTCCTGTAGAAGTTAGAGAGAGTCCTCCCTGACAGACCGACTCTCTGTAATCTTCTCAGGAAGTAGAGGCATTGATGTGCCTTCTTTAGAATTGCATCAGTGTGCTGGGTCCAAGTAAAATCTTCGGAAAAATGTACGCCCAGGAATTTGAAGTGTTTGACCCCCTCCACCATCGTCCCGTTGATATAAACTGAGGGTCCTCATCAATTTCACATTTACACCAAGCCAATTAACCTATAAACCTGCACGTCTTTGGAGTGTGGGAGGAAACCGGAGCACCCGGGGAAAACCCACGCAGGTCACGGGGAGAACGTACGGACAGCGCCCGTAGTCAGGATGGAACCCGGGTCTCTGGCGCTGTGAGGCAGCAACTCTGCCGCTGCGCCACCGTGCCGCATTCATGTCAAGGAATGCATTAAAAACAAGATGTTGGAATCAGAAAGATATTAATGTTTCAATATAAAAACCTGCTTAATGTGAGAATGTTGTATGTTTCGTGGGGCATTCGTGGTAGAATGCAACACAGTTTGCCAGTCATTAAGTAAATCTGATGGGGGTTTTTTTTTGGCTAAGTTTCTTTAACTCAGGAACAGCTTTCTCGGCCTCTGTTACTTTAAGGCCCTAGATAAATAGATATTAAAGATTCAGGCGCTGAAGAGAAGGGGTCACATATAAGGAGACGGATCAGAGAGCTGCATCAGACAATTACACTGAACCTCAGCAAGGCAGCTGAGCGATGAGTCGAAACGTCCTGGTAAAATGTTCCGGACGCACAGAGGACATGGATAAGGTGAAACACTCTGACCCACTCCACTGGCTTTATGTCGCCGCTCAGCCGCACATCCAAGTTATTCCACTTCTCAAGAGCTCCTAAATGACTTCTGTAATGACCCTGTCCCACTTAGGTGACTACAGGAGACAAGGCAGTCGCCACATGGTCGCCGGGGGGGGGGTCGCCTGCACGGTCTCCTCAGTCACCCAAAGAAACGTAGCGTCTTTCTAGTCGCCGAACATTTTCCAACACATTGAAAAAATTTCGCCGACAGCGGCGACCTTTTGGGTTTGACGCCAAATGAGCGTAGCTTGACCTACGCGCTGTCGTGGGATGCGGCCAGGTTAATGTCGGCAGTCGCCAGGATGTCGTCGGCTGTCGACAGGTGACGTAGGTTGTCGCCTAAATAATCGCCCATGTGGGACTGGCCCATTAGTCCAGTCGCTGGTTTTTCGGTGACCTAAAAAAATCGCCTAGTGGGCCAGGCCCTTAACTGTACGGAGTTTGTCTCTTTTCTCTACAGAGTTTGTACGTTCTGCCTCTGTGTAGATTAGAGGTACAGCGTGGAAACAGGCCCTTCGGCCCACCTAGTCTACGCCAACCAGCAACCAGTATACTAGTTCTATCCTACACCCAAAGGAACACTTCGCAGGAGCCAATTAATCTTGCACTAAACATTATTCCCTCTGCCCTATATCTGTACCCTGTGGACGGCTTGTTTGGCCAAGTTGGCGTCGACCAGTGATCACCCCGTACATTGGCACTATGCTACTACACACGCTAGGATCAATTTACAATTTAAGCCAATTGGCCAACAAACCTGCACGTCTTCAGAGTGAGGGAGGAAACTGGAGCACCCGGAGAAAACCCACGCAGGCCACGGGGGAGAACGTGCAAACTCCGTACAGGCAGCACCCGTGGTCAGGATGGAACCCGGGTCTCCGGCGCTGTGAGGCAGCGACTCTACAATTGTTTGCATTCGGGACGTCTCGCGTTGACCTTTGACCCCGGGCCTCTCCATCACGGCAGGCTCCACGCCGTTTACAATCGGGGAACAAAAGAGGAGTCAGACTGCGGCAGGGATTCATCTTCGGGGACTGACAACAGGCATTCATTAATGCCTGGAAATCAATGGCAGACTTGACAGCCAACAAATGACACCTCCGCTCTGGGGAACGGTGGGGGAGTGCCATGAGCGTTGGGCCGGGACTCGCTGGAGTTTAGAAGGATGAGGTGGGGGGGGGGTGGGGGGGGGACCTCATTGAAGGGTACAGAATCGTGAAAGGCCTGGATACAGTGGATGTGGAGAGGATGTTTCCACTAGTGGGAGAGTCCAGGACCAGAGGTCACAGCCTCAGAATTAAGGGGACCTCCTTCGCGAAGGAGATGAGGAGGAATTTCTTTGCTGATAGAGGAGGTGGAGGGACGGGGGTTTTTTGTTTGTGTCGGAAGGAACCTCAGGTGCCGGCTTGTAGTGAAGTTAGTCACAAAGTGCAGGAGTAACTCAGCGGGTCAGGCAGAATCTCTGGAGAGGATATACGTGACGTTTCAGCTTGGAACCCAATGAGTCTGAAGGCAGCGGCACGGTGGCGCAGCGGTAGAGTTGCTGCCCCACAGCGCCGGAGACCCGGGTTCGATCCTGGCTACGGGTGCTGTCTGTACGGAGTTTGCACGCTCTCCCCCTGACCTGCGTGGGTTTTCTCCAGCTGCTCGGGCTTCCTCCCACATTCCAAAGACGTGCAGGTTTGTAGGTTAATTGGCTTTGGTAAAACTGTAAATCGTCCCCAGTGTGTGTAGGATAGTGCTAGTGTGCGGGGATCGCTGGTTAGCGAGGACTCGGTGGGCCGAAGGGCCTGTTTCCACTCTGTATCCCTAAACTAAACTAAACTAAGGGTTCCAACGCGATAGGTCAATTATGCAGGAAACATGTTCCCGATGTTGGGGGAGTCCAGAACCAGGGGCCACAGTTTAAGAATAAGGAGTAAGCCATTTAGAACGGAGACGAGGAAACACTTTTTCACACAGAGAGTTGTGAGTCTGTGGAATTCTCTGCCTCAGAGGGCGGTGGAGGCCGGTTCTCTGGATGCGTTCAAGAGAGAGCTAGATAGGGCTCTTAAAGATAACGGAGTCAGGGGATATGGGGAGAAGGCAGGAACGGGGTACTGATTGGGGATGATCAGCCATGATCACATTGAATGGCGGTGCTGGCTCGAAGGGCCGAAAGACCTACTCCTGCACCTATTGTCTATTGTCTATTGTCTATCCTCTGTTTCCAGAGATGCTGCCTGTCCCGCTGAGTTACTCCAGCACTTTGTGTCTATCTTCAGTTTGTTGCCATTTCCAGCCTCCCATATTACTAGTGACTTCTGTTTTAAACCACATTAGCTTTGCCGATCAAAGTCAGGACAGTTTCTTACCGGGGAAGTATTTTAATTGTTATACCCTAGCTTGAAAAATCTGAACCTCAACATGTCGGGTCTTTTCCCAACAATGATGCCATAAATATCCGTTTGGTTGCTCGATGGGACTGCTGTGATCAGCGGAGCAGAGATTAGCTCAGATTTCTGACAGGCTAGTATATCTTTCGCCAGGAGCAGGTTCCCAGGGCCTTGTCATTAACGCGGACACAGGCCGGTTGCTGTTGCTACGACCGTCTCTGACAAAGACACGTGTGTAAGAAAGACCATCCTGGTGAAGCAAAGCCCAACGCGGTGGAGCAGCGGGTAGAACTCCCGCCTCACAGAGCCGGAGACACGGGTTCGATCTCGACTACGGGCACTGTCTGTACAGAGTCTGTACCTTCTCCCCGTGGGGTGGGTAGATTGCAACCTTCACGTGGTCCGCCCTGTTTCGACTAATGCAATCAACTCGACGTGCACAAGCGGAAGATCAAACGGAACGGAAGTTGTCCGACAATTTTAGGCTGAATGAAAGAAGACGTTCTCCCCGTGACCTGCGTGGGTTTTCTCCGAGATCTTCGGTTTCCTCCCACACTCCAAAGACGGACAGGTTTGTAGGTTAATTGGCTTTGGTGTATATGTAAAATTGTCCCCAGTGTGTGTGTGGGGTAGTATTGGTGGCCGTGGATCGCTGGTCGGCGCGGACTCGTCGGGCCGAAGGGCCTGTATCTGCGCTGTATCTCAAAACAAAACTAAGACTAACCCCAAGGGCAAAACTATTTTAAGAAACGCAAAGTCCGACCAGAGATTCCTTTAAGGTGCAGAGATCAAATGGAGAGTTAATGTTGTATGAAGGTAGTTAGTTCACGCTGTCTGCTTGGCAATGCCATGGCAGTAAAACAGTTGATAATGAGAGTATTAAACTTAATGTTATTAACTCCGTCATGGTTATGGCAGGTGCTGAAATAGTCAGGCAGCACGGAAACAGGCCCTTCAGCCCAACTTGCCCATGCTGACCGAGATGCCCATCTAACTCTGGCCTCGCAGCGCCAGAGACCCGGGTTCGATCCAGACTACGGGCGCTGTCTATGCGGAGTTTGTGTTTTCTTCCTCTGACTGAGTGGGTTTTCTCCGGGCGCTCCGGTTTCCCCCCACACTCCAAAGACGTGTGGGTTTGTAGGCTAATTGGCTTTGGTAATATTGTAAATTGTCCCCAGTGTGTAGAATGGTGCAAGTGTACGGGGGGATCGCTGGTCGGCACGGACTCGGTGGGCTGAAGGGCCTGTTTCCAAGCTGTATCTGGAAAGTCTAAAGTCTACAATCTGCAGATACTGTAGGCACAAACTGCCGGAGTAACTCAGCGGGTCAGGCAGCATCTCCGGAGAAAAGGAACAGGTGACATTTCGGGTCGGAACCCTTCTTCAGACTGAAAGTAGAGGGGGCAGGAGGATATGGAGGTAGGAGAAGGCCAGATGACCAAGCAGGGCCGGCAACAGATGACCAAGGAAGGATGGAGCCCACAATGGCCCATTGTTGGCTGGGAGAGGTGATACAGGGATGTGGACAGTGGAACTAGCAGGATGACTAGGGTGGGGGAGGGGGAAGAGAGGGAATGCAGGAGTTCCTTGAAATGAGAGAGATCAAGATTGATACCGCTGGGGTGTAAGCTGTACAAGCGGAATATACGGTGCTGTTCCTCCGATTCGCACGTGACCTCCCTCTGACAGTGGAGGAGGCCCAGGACAGAAAGGTCAGTGTGGGAATGGGAGGGGGAGTTAAAGTGTTTGGCACCCGGGAGATGGCACTGGCCAAGGTGGACTGGACGTGGCTGAAATGATCGGCCAGTCTGCGCTTGGCCTCGCGATATACAAGACACCACACTGAGAATAACGGATACAGTAGATGAGGCTGGAGGAAAAGCAAGTGAATGTGTTTACAACAACAGTCTCAGGAATGAGTGGGTTAACACACGATGAGCGTTTGACGGCACTGGGCCTGTACACGCTGGGGTTGAGGGGGTCCTCATTGAAACGTACCGAATAGTGAAAGCCCTGGACAGAGTGGATGTGGAGAGAGAGGATGTTTCCACTAGTGGAAGAGTCTAGGACCAGAGGTCATATCCTCCTGGTACCTGACCTAGGGGCAGATTACAGGGCAAATTAACCTGTTGCCCCCTCGGGTTCCTTTAGACTTGAGACTCTAGACTTTAGAGATACAGCGCAGAAACAGGCCTTTCGGCCCATCATGTCCGTGCCGAGCAGTGAGGCTGTGGTAAGAATTAGCAGTCAGATATTTATCCGTAGATGGACATGCGTGAAACTAGACTAGAAGTGTGAAAACGCACACCTCCAAATTCAGGGACGAGTTTCTTGCCGGCTGTTATCAGGCAAATGAACCATCCTAACACAACCAGAGAGCGGTCCTGAACTACTAACTACCTCATTGATGACCCTCGGTCTATCCATGATCTGACTTTGGTGTCTTTACCTTGCACTAAACGTCATTCCCTTATCATGTGCAGGTGTCAGAGGTTATGGGGAGAAGGCAGGAGAGTGGGAAAAATGTTCAAGAAGGAACTGCAGATGCTGGAAAATCGAAGGTAGACAAAAGTGCTGGAGAAACTCAGTGGGTGAGGCAGCCATGATTGAATAGAAACATAGAAACATAGAAATTAGGTGCAGGAGTAGGCCATTCGGCCCTTCGAGCCTGCACCGCCATTCAATATGATCATGGCTGATCATCCAACTCAGTATCCCGTACCTGCCTTCTCTCCATACCCTCTGATCCCTTTAGCCACAAGGGCCACATCTAACTCCCTCTTAAATATAGCCAATGAACTGGCCTCAACTACCCTCTGTGGCAGAGAGTTCCAGAGACCCACCACTCTGTGTGTGAAAAAAGTCCTTCTCATCTCGGTCCTAAAGGATTTCCCCCTTATCCTTAAGCTGTGACCCCTTGTCCAGGACCTCCCCAACATCGGGAACAATCTTCCTGCATCTAGCCTGTCCAACCCCTTAAGAATTTTGTACGTTTCTATAAGATCTCCTCTCAATCTCCTAAATTCTACAGAGTATAAACCGAGTCTATGCAGCCTTTGTTCATAAGACAGTCCTGACATCCCAGGAATCAGTCTGGTGAACCTTCTCTGCACTCCCTCTATGGCAATAATGTCCTTCCTCAGATTTGGAGACCAGAACTGTACGCAATACTCCAGGTGTGGCCTCACCAAGACCCTGTACAACTGAAGTAGAACCTCCCTGCTCCTATACTCAAATCCTTTTGCTATGAAAGCTAACATACCATTCGCTTTCTTCACTACCTGCTGCACCTGCAAGCCTACTTTCAATGACTGGTGTACCATGACACCCAGGTCTCGCTGCATCTCCCCTTTTTCTAATCGGCCACCATTTAGATAATAGGCCACCATTTAGATAATAGGCCACCATTTAGATAGAATGGTGGAGTAGGCTTGATGGGCCGAATGGCCTAATTCTACTCCTATTCCTTATGACCTTATGATGTGTTTGTGCACCGTGAATGGCCCGATTGTAATCATGTATTGTCTTTCTGCAACAAAAAGCCTCTCACTGTACCTCGGTGCACGTGACAATAAACTGGAGTGAACTGAGGAAGGCCCTGCAGGAGCCTGGGGCTCGCCTGGATCAGGAACCGCTCCAGTGGACCGAACCCACGGGCCAACTGGGGTTTGGAAATGACGGCAAAACATGGCGGCACCCGCATGCCCCCAGAGTCACGGGAAGAACATACAAACTCCACAAGGCCTGGGGTTAGGATTGAACCTGGATCCCGGGAGCAATGAGGCAGCAGCACTCACTGCAGTGGCCAGTGTTGGTGTGATGTCAATGGTTCAGTTTCGTTAAATGTCACCGGATTATTCTAACGAGTCCTCAAATGATCCCATTTACTCACATTTATTTCAACATGAAGTATATTAAAGTTTGAATTTTGATTTGCATTTTTACAGGATAGATTTCATTATTAAAGTAATCTGATGCTTTATAATATCACAGCTGGTGTGAGAAGCAAATTGTTGATCACACCAGGGTCATTTTCCATCGGTGTGATAGCTTTTTTGTAGTTTACGGAAAGGAGAAACTTCTGGGAATAATTCTCAGCGATAATTTTTACTTTGTTTTGGTTTAGTTTGGAGATACAGCGCGGACACAGGCCCTTCGGCCCACCCAGTCCGTGCCGACCAGCGATCCCCATACACTTGCATTATCCTACACTCTGGGGAGAATTTACATTTACACCGAGCCTGTTAACCCACAAACCTGCACGTCTTTGGAGTGTGGGAGGAAACCGGAGCACCCGGAGAAAACCTACACAGGTCACTGGGCAGAGCGTACAAACTCCGTACAGACAGCGCCTGTAGTCGGGATGGAACCCGGGTCCCTGGTGCTGTGAGGCAGCAACTCTACCAGGATCACTGATGGCTTTTTGATAATTTTTTGCTTATTTATAGTTTAGAGATAAACCATGGAAAAAGGCCCTTTGGCCCATCGAGTCGATGTTTTACCACCTGTTCACACCAGTTCCATGTTATCCCACTTTCTCAACCTGCAGACTAGAGGCATTTTATAGAAGCCAATAACCTACAAACCTGAAGGGCCACAAAAATGCTGGAGAAACTCAGCGGGTGAGGCAGCGTCTATGGAGCGAAGGAATAGGCGGCGTTTCGGGTCGAGACCCTTCTTCAGACTGATGTGGGGGTGGGGGGAAGAAGAAAGGAAGAGGCGGAGACAGTGGGCTGTGGGAGAGCTGGGAAGGGGAGGGGAAGGAGGGAGAAAGCAGGGACTTCCTGAAATTGGAGAAGTCAATGTTCATACCGCTGGGGTGTAAACTGCCCAAGCAAAATATGAGGTGCTGCTCCTCCAATTTGCGGTGGGACTCACTCTGGCCATGGAGGAGGCCCAGGACTCGGATTCGGATTGGGAGGGGGAGTTGAAGTGCTGAGCCACCGGGAGATCAGGTCGCTTAGTGCGAACCGAGCGGAGGTGTTGGGCGAAGCGATCGCCAAGCCTGCGCTTGGTCTCACCGATGTAGAGCAGCTGACACCTAGAGCAGCGGATGCAATAGATGAGGTTGGAGGAGGTGCAGGTGTTACCGTCCTATATTTTATGTACTATATTGAACCCCTCCAACTAGCGAGCAATATTTAACCAATGGATTATCATCATAGAAGTTTATAATTAATAAACCATCTACCAAAAGGAAATAATAGCTGATTTTAGGTACAAAGTGCTGGAGTAACTCAGCGGGTCTCGACCTGAAACGTCGCCCATTCCTTCTCTCCAGAGATGCTGCCTCACCCGCTGAGGTACTCCAGTGTTTTGTGTTTGCTGTGCTGCTGCAAGAAGGATTTTCATTGTTCCGTTTGGAGCACATGACAATAAAACACTTTCTCGTCTCCAGCCTCTTGCCTCGTTCTCTCAGACCTGCTTTCGCATTAACACTATCATATGCTGATAGAATGGATCGACTGGGCTTGTATACTCTGGAGTTTAGAAGGATGAGAGGGAATCTTATTGAAACATATCAGATTATAAAGGGTTTGGACACGCTAGAGGCGGGAAACATGTTCCCGATGTTGGGGGGAGTCCAGAACCAGGGGCCACAGTTTAAGAATAAGGGGTAAGCCATTTAGAACGGAGATGAGAAAACACTTTTTCACACTGAGGGTTGCGAGTCTGTGGAATTCTCAGCCTCAGAGGGCGGTGGAGGCCGGTTCTCTGGATACTTTCAAGAGAGAGCTGGATAGGGCTCTTAAAGATAGCGGAGTCAGGGGATATGGGAAGAAGGCAGGAACGGGGTACTGATTGGGGATGATCGGCCATGATCACATTGAATGGCGGTGCTGGCTCGAAGGGCCGAATGGCCTACTCCTGCACCTATTGTCTATTGTCTATTAGAGGCAGCCGTGGGCCATATCAGGCATTGGCACGAGCCGACATCTGGGGCCAGGTGGCGGAGGCAGCTGCAACACGCTCGCAAAAAGCCTTCGCAATGACTTGGAGCAAAGAAAAAATGCAGGCGCTCAGAAAATGCAAGCGTCGAATTAAAATTCATACTCTTTGGTTTCCAAGCGGATTACACGTCTCTGCTCAAGGAAAGTAGCCAGGAAAGCAAAATGGAATTACCACGACTTATTCTTTACACTGGCCTCTTTATATTGTTAAGTCTTTGACAATTGATGACGGTGTAATCCTGATTAGGGTAAGTCACACACACACACACACACACACACACACACACACACACACACATGAATAGCTGAGCTGAACACAGGAGCACGTGTGTCCATTGTATCACACTCTAGTTAATCCGCAGGCTGGATAGTGGTGAAGCTGTGTGCATTAGAACTGTAGCGTGGAACATGGGGAAAGGTTTAGTCTAGAGATACAGCGCGGAGACAGGCCCTTCGGCCCATCGGGTCCACGCCGACCGGCGTTCCCCGCACACTAACGCTATCCCACACACACACACACACACCGGGTACAATTTGCACTTACACCAAGCCAATTGGGGTGGGAGATTGCAACCTTCATGTGGTCCGCCCTGTTTCGACGAATGCAATCAGCCCGAGGTGCACGATCAATTAAGATCAAATAGAACAAGTTCTCCTACAACTTTAGGCCGTGCACGCAAGTACCACGGGCCAGTCAGAGTAGAAATAGGGGGATATTGCAGATGAATACGTGGCTTGAAAAATGGTGCAAGGGGGAGGGATTCAAATCTTTAGGGCACTGGAACCATTTCTGGGGGAGGTGGGACCAGTACAAACAGGACGGTCTGCACCTGGGCTGGAATGGAACCAATGTCCTTGGGGGAGTGTTTGCTAGTGCTGTCGGGGAGGATTTAAACTAATGTGGCAGGGGAATGGGTACAAGAGCAGAGAGGCAGGTGGGTGTAAAACGAGGGTGGAAGCAATAGGGAGCAAGGTGAAAAGTAAAAGTGGCAGGCAGACAAAACCAGGGCAAAAATCAAAAAGGGCCACTTCTCAACAAAATTGTATAAGGGGTAAGAGCATTGTAAAAACAAGCCTGAAGGCCTTGTGTCTCAATGCAAGGAGTATTCGTAATAAGGTGGATGAGTTGAACGTGCAGATAGTTATTAATGAGTATGATATAGTTGGGATCACGGAGACATGGCTCCAGGGTAACCAAGGCTGGGAGCTGAACATCCAGGGACATTCAATATTCAGGAGGGATAGAGAGAAAGGAAAAGGAGGTGGGGTAGCGTTGCTGGTGAGAGAGGAGATTAACGCAATGGAAAGGAAGGACATTAGCTTGGAGCATGTGGAATCGGTATGGGTAGAGCTGCGAAACACTAAGGGGCAGAAAACGCTAGTGGTAGTTGTGTACAGGCCACCTAACAGTAGTAGTGAAGTTGGGGATGGTATCAAACAGGAAATTAAAAATGCGTGCGACAAAGGCAAAACAGTTATAATGGGTGACTTCAATCTACATATAGATTGGGTGAATCAAATTGGCAGGGGCGCTGAGGAAGAGGATTTTTTGGAAAGTATGCGGGAAAGTTATCTAAATCAACACGTAGAGGAACCAACGAGAGAGCAGGCTATTTTAGAGTGGGTATTGAGTAATGAGGAAGGGTTAGTTAGCAGTCTTATTGTGCGTGCCCCCTTGGGCAGGAGTGACCATAATATGGTCGAGTTCTTCATTAGGATGGAGAGTGACATTGTTAATTCAGAAACAATGGTTCTGAACTTAAGGAAAGGTAACTTTGAGGGTATGAGACGTGAATTGGCCAAGATTGACTGGCAATCAATTCTAAAAGGGTTGACGGTGGATACGCAATGGAAGACATTTAAAGACTGCTTGGATGAACTACAAAAATTGTTCATCCCAATTTGGCAAAAGAATAGATCAGGGAAGGTAGTGCATCCATGGATAACAAGGGAAATCAGGGATAGTATCAAAGCAAAGGATGATGCGTACAAAGTAGCCAGAAAAAGCAGCATACCAGAGGACTGGGAGAAATTCAGAGACCAGCAGAGAAGGACAAAGGGCTTGATTAGGAAAGGAAAAATAGATTATGAAAGAAAACTGGCAGAGAACATAAAAACTGACTGCAAAAGTTTTTATAAATATGTGAAGAGAAAGAGATTAGTTAAAACAAATGTAGGTCCCTTGCAGTCAGAAACAGGTGAGTTGATCATGGGGAACAAGGATATGGCGGACCAATTGAATAATTACTTTGGTTCCGTCTTCACTAAGGAAGACATAAATAATCTGCCGGAAATAGCAGGGGACCGCCGGTCAAAGGAGGACTTGAGTGAAATCTAGGTTAGTCGGGAAGTGGTGTTGGGTAAATTGAATGGATTAAAGGCCGATAAATCCCCAGGGCCAGATAGGCTGCATCCCAGAGTACTTAAGGAAGTAGCTCCGGAAATAGTGGATGCATTAGTGATAATCTTTCAAAACTCTTTAGATTCTGGAGTAGTTCCTGAGGATTGGCGGGTAGCAAACGTAACCCCTCTTTTTAAGAAGGGGGGGGAGAGAGAAAACGGGGAATTACAGACCAGTTAGTCTAACATCGGTAGTGGGGAAACTGCTAGAGTCAGTTATTAAAGATGGGATAGCAGCACATTTGGAAATTGGTGAAATCATTGGACAAAGTCAGCATGGATTTACGAAAGGTAAATCATGTCTGATGAATCTTGTGGAATTTTTCGAGGATGTAACTAGTAGCGTGGATAGGGGAGAACCAGTGGATGTGGTGTATCTGGACTTCCAGAAGGCTTTCGACAAGGTCCCACATAAGAGATTAGTATATAAACTTAAAGCATGCAGCATTGGGGGTTCAGTATTGATGTGGATAGAGAACTGGCTGGCAGACAGGAAGTAAAGAGTAGGAGTAAACGGGTCGTTTTCACAATGGCAGGCAGTGACTAGTGGGGTACCGCAAGGCTCAGTGCTGGGTCCCCAGCTATTTACAATATATATTAATGATCTGGATGAGGGAATTGAAGGCAATATCTCCAAGTTTGCGGATGACACTAAGCTGGGGGGCAGTGTTAGCTGTGAGGAGGATGCTAGGAGGCTGCAAGGTGACTTGGATAGGTTGGGTGAATGGGCAAATGTTTGGCAGATGCAGTATAATGTGGATAAATGTGAGGTTATCCACTTTGGTGGCAAAAATAGGAAAACAGACTATTATCTAAATGGAGGCCGATTAGGAAAAGGGGAGATGCAGCGCGACCTGGGTGTCATGGTACACCAGTCATTGAAAGTAGGCATGCAGGTACAGCAGGCAGTGAAGAAAGCCAATGGTATGTTAGCTTTCATAGCAAAAGGATTTGAGTATAGGAGCAGGGAGGTTCTACTTCAGTTGTATAGGGTCTTGGTGAGGCCACACCTGGAGTATTGCGTACAGTTCTGGTCTCCAAATCTGAGGAAGGACATTATTGTCATAGAGGGAGTGCAGCGAAGGTTCACCAGACTGATTCCTGGGATGTCAGGACTGTCTTATGAACAAAGACTGCATAGACTCGGTTTATACTCTCTAGAATTTAGGAAATTAAGAGGGGATCTTATAGAAACTTACAAAATTCTTAAGGGGTTGGACAGGCTAGATGCAGGAAGATTGTTCCCGATGTTGGGGAGGTCCAGGACAAGGGGTCACAGCTTAAGGATAAGGGGGAAATCCTTTAGGACCGAGATGAGAAGGAATTTTTTCACACAGAGAGTGGTGGGTCTCTGGAACTCTCTGCCACAGAGGGTAGTTGAGGCCAGTTCATTGGCTATATTTAAGAGGGAGTTAGATGTGGCCCTTGTGGCTAAGGGGATCAGAGGGTATGGAGAGAAGGCAGGTACGGGACACTGAGTTGGATGATCAGCCATGATCATATTGAATGGCGGTGCAGGCTCGAAGGGCCAAATGGCCTACTCCTGCACCTAATTTCTATGTTTCTATGTTTCTAGGTGGGACTAGTGTAGATGGAGCATGTTGGCCGGCATGGACAAGTTGGGCTGAAGGGTCTGTTTCCATGCTGTATCACTCTATGACTCTACAACTCATAACAAGAGGAGTTGAGCGTAGGAGCAAAGAGGTCCTTCTGCAGTTGTATAAGGCCCTGGTGAGACCACACCTGGAGTATTGTGTGCAGTTTTGGTCTCCAAATTTGAGGAAGGACATTCTTGCTATTGAGGGAGTGTAGCGTAGGTTTACAAGGTTAATTTGTGGGATGGCAGGACTGTCATATGCTGAGAGAATGGAACTGCTGGGCTTGTATACTCTGGTGTTTAGAAGGATGAGAGGGGAATCTTAATGAAACATAAGATTATAAGGGTTTGGACACGCTAGAGGCAGGAAACATGTTCCTGATATTGGGGGAGTTCAGAACCAGGGGCCACAGTTTAAGAATAAGGGGTAAGCCATTTAGAACGGGGATGAGGAAAAACTTTTTCTCACAGAGAGTTGTGAGTCTGTGGAATTCTCTGTCTCAGAGGGCAGTGGAGGCCGGTTCTCTGGATGCTTTCAAGAGAGAGTTAGATAGGGCTCTTAAAGATAGCGGAGTCAGGGGATATGGGGAGAAGGCAGGAACGGGGTACTGATTGGGGATGATCAGCCATGATCACATTGAATGGCGGTGGTGGCTCGAAGGGCTGAATGGCCTACTCCTGCACCTATTGTCTGTTGTCTATTGACTCTTATCTGAAAGCAATTAACAAGCCAGGCCGCCTTTTTGTTAAGCACGCTTTTCTCTCAATATTGAGCCATGTTTACCACTGGAGTTAAGCAAATGCCAATATTTATTGACTAAGACTGGGGAGCAATTGCTGTGCTGTTCCACCTATGGTCAGCACTGCCTCAGCTAGCACTGTCACAGGAGCACCGGGGTGGCACGGTGGCGCAGCGGTAGAGTTGCTGCCTTGTGCCCCTGTCCCACTTAGGAAACCTGAACGGAAACCTCTGGAGACTTTGTGCCCCACCCAAGGTTTCCGTGCCGTTCCCGGAGGTTTTTGTCCCCCCGGCAACCACCTTCAACTAGCATCGCAACCAGCTTTGACTAAAAAATTACCGATTTTTAAAACGGAAACCACTTTCGACCATTTCGGGAGACTGACAAAAACCTCCGGGAACCACACAGAAACCTTGGGTGGGGCGCAAAGTCTCCAGAGGTTTCCGTTCAGGTTTCCTAAGTGGGACAGGGGCATTACAGCGCCAGAGACCTGGCTTCGATCGTGACTACGGGTGCCGTCTGTGCGTTCTCCCTTTGACCACGTGGGTGGGTTTCCCCCCACACTGCAGGTTTGTCGGTTAATTGGCTTCAGTCAAATTGCGAATTGTCCCTAGTGTGTGTAGGATGATGCTAGCGTGCGGGGATCGCTGGTCGGCGCGGACTCGGTGGGCCGAAGGGCCTATTTCTGCACTGTATCTCCAAACTAAACTGACAGGACAGACCACGTGAACAAAAATGCAGCAACACAAAACTTTTGAGTAAATAGTCAAGAAAAAATGGAAAATGGTCATTCTTTGTGATACTAATTAGTTTATCAATTAGAGGAGTTTCCTTTTAGTGTCTGTCCCGATAGCCCTCCCCTATCTCCCCCCCTTTACTCCCCCCCCCTATCTGGTTAAACTTCCACCAATGTGACTAATAGTTCCCTTATAACAATATAACCATATAACAATTACAGCACGGAAACAGGCCTTCTCAGCTCTTCCAGTCCATGCCGACCATTCATTTTCCCCTAGTCCCATCTACCTGCACTCAGACCATACCCCTCCACTCCCTTCCCGTCCATATACCTATCCACTTTACTTTTAAATGTTAAAATCGATCCTGCCTCCACCACTTCTGCAGGAAGATCATTCCACACAGCCACCACTCTCTGAGTAAAGAAGTTCCCCCTCATGTTACCCCTAAACCTCTGTCCCTTAATTCTCATGTCATGCCCTCTTGTTTGAACCTTCCCTGCCCTCAATGAGAAAAGCTTATCCACGTCAACTCTGTCTATCCCTTTCATCATTTTATAGACCTTAATTACCCTTTGAAGGCAAACGTATAATTTTTTTCAAAACTTAAAGCTAAACACAGAGCGTTTGGCACCACTGCTACGGAACCTTCTGGAAAACGCACGGTGACATCTGGAAACAAGGGCTGACCTCTTAATTAATTGGACTAATTAGTCTTGTGGACAAGTGGACATCTGTAGCTTATCTCGACTTTGTCTGATTAACAAGGGGGGGAGCCAAAAATCCAAATAAAGGCTGCTGGTATAAACTAGTCACCTTGCCTTGATTAGAGGTCCCACTGTGGGAGCAGGGAGGCATCAAGTAACACTCTATCCTTCTGCAAAGGAAAGTTAAAGGAATTAACATATACGGTAGGTACACAAAAGGCTGGAGAAACTCGAGACCCGAAACGTCGCCTATCTCCTTCGCTCCTTAGATGCTGCCGCACCCGCTGAGTTTCTCCAGCCCTTTGTGTACCCACAATTCTCCGGCATCTGCAGTTCCTTCTTTAACGATAAAATATACGGTACTTTTGTTTTTTCTTCTGAAGTTTTTCATCTAAATGTTTTGGTACTAATCACATCACAGGACATAAATCACCGGGTCCCTTAATCTGTTTGGTTGAGAGTTCAGAGGTACAATGTGGAAACAGGCCCTTCGGCCCACCGAGTCCGTGCCGACCAGCGATCCCTGCACACTTCAGTTTCACTTTAGTTCATTGCCACGTGTAGCGAGGTTCGGGGAAAATCTTGTGTTGCGTGCTAACCAGTCAGTGGAAAGGCAACACATGATTACAATCGAGCCATTCACAGTCTACAGATACATTCAGATTCAGATTCAGATTCAAACAGATTCAACGAAATGATAAGGGAATAACGTTTAATAAAGATAAAGCCAGATGAAAGATAGTCTGAGGGTCAACAATGAGGTGACACTAGCACTATCCTACACACACCAGGGACAATTTATAATTTACAGAATCCAATTTATCTACAAACCAGCACGGCTTTGGAGTTGGGAGGAAACCGGAGCACCTGGGGAAAACCCACCTAGAAATATAGAAACATAGAAACATAGAAAATAGGTGCAGGAGTAGGCCATTCGGCCCTTCGAGCCTGCACCGCCATTCAATGTGATCATGGCTGATCATCCAACTCAGTATCCCGTACCTGCCTTCTCTCCATACCCCCTGATCCCTTTAGCCACAAGTGCCACATCTAACGCCCTCTTAAATATAGCCAATGAACTGGCCTCAACTACCTTCTGTGGCAGAGAATTCCAGAGACTCACCACTCTGTGTAAAGAATGTTTTCCTCATTTCGGTCCTAAAGGAATTCCCCCTTATCCTTAGACTGTGACCCCTTGTTCTGGACTCCCCCAACATCGGGAACAATCTTCCAGCATCTAGCTTGTCCAACCCCTTAAGAATTTTGTAAGTGGTCATGGTCACGGGGAGAACGTACAAACTCCGCACAGACAGCACCTGTAGTCAGGATCGAACCGAGGTGAGGCAGCGACTCTACCGCTGCGCCACCGTGCCGTCCGACAGATATGGACTCCGATGAGAGACACAAAAAGCTGGAGTAACTCGGCGGGTCAGGCAGCATCTGTGGAGATGGTGATGTTTCCGGACGAGACCCAGGGTGCCAATGGAACGGCCAAATATGCAAAGCGTCACGGGCCAAACCGCCTCTTTATTGAGAGTTTCAGCTGTTCACTAAATAAGTGGAAGTCCTCACCATGAACGTGGAAATTCAATGTTTTGACGTAACTTAGCAATGGGATATTAAACAGCGCATATAGATGTCAGGTGCTTGAGATTTAATTGATTTGAAACCACTCCAGGGTTTTATTCTTTTTTTCGTGCATGATATTTACTGCTCACGCATTGTTTCGTGTCTGTTTTGGTGCCAACTGCGTTCATCGTTGCCAGCTCCCTAACTGGCAGCAACAACAAACTTGAAGCTGAGGCAAATTTATTGGGAAATAATTCGTAGTTAATTACTGAGGAATTCAATGGCCTGTATATATTATAAAACAATTACACACTATTCACTTTGCAGTATTGGTCAGATCTGGGGGAGGGGAGGATTTCCTCAATTGTACAGCGATATCTTGGAGAGAGTTAAGGGTGGCACGGTGGCGCAGCGGTGGAGTTGCTGCCTTGTGCCCCTGTCCCACTTAGGAAAGCTGAACGGAAACCTCTGGAGACTTTGTGCCCCACCCAAGGTTTCCGTGTGGTTCCCGGAGGTTTTTGTCCCTCCGGCAACCACCTTCAACTGGCATCGCAAACCGGCTTCGACTAAAACTTTACCGATTTTTAAAACGGAAACCACTTTCGACCATTAGGGAGACTGACAAAAACCTCCGGGAACCGCACGGAAACCTTGGGTGGGGCGCAAAGTCTCCAGAGGTTTCCGTCCAGGTTTCCTAAGTGGGACAGGGGCATTACAGCGCCAGAGATCCGGGTTCCATCCTGACCACGGGTCATAAGATCGTAAGGTCATAACAAGAGTACGGTCATAAGTGATAGGAGTAGAATCAGGCCATTCGGCCCGTCGTGTCTACTCCGCCATTCAACCATGGCTGATCTATCTCTCCCTCCTAACCCCATTCTCCTGCCTTCTCCCCGTAAACCCTGACACTCATACTAATCAAGAATAGGTGCTTGTCTGTACGGAGTTTGTACGTTCTCCCTGTGACCGCGTGCGTTATCTCCGGGTGCTCTGGTTTTCCCCCCCATTCTAAAGACGTACAGGTTTGTAGGTTAATTGGCTTCTGTAAACTGTCCCCAGTGTGTGTAGGATAGTACTAGCGTTCAGGTGATCGCTGGTCGGTGCGGGCTCGGTGGGATAAAGGACCTGTTTCCTCGCTGAACTAAACTAAAGATAGGGTGAATACACATATTGAATAGTCTTTAATCCAGAATAGAGGAATCAATCAGAGGACATAGGTTTAAGGTGAGAGGAGAAAGATTTAATAGTAATCTGAGGGGCAATTGTTTCACACAGAGGGTGGGGAGTATATGGAATGAGCTGCCAGAGGAGATAGTTGATCAGGTACTAGAACAGCATTTAAAAGATACATTTTCTCCCCCAAAATAAACTTAATTAAGAATAAAAAATAACTAAAACTGTGCAAAAACTCTTCATACATTCTCAGTGTCTGTACATACAGCAGTGTTAAGGGCCTGTCCCACCAGCATGCAACTCTATGCGATGAGCGCGATCAAACTAGAAGCGGGGGCCGCGCGGAGGTCGGGTGATCCCCTGTACAGGGCTGTTCCCACCAGCATGCGCCTGCATGCGGCAAGCGCGACCAGGCCGGCAGTAGGGGCCGCGCGGAGGTCGGGTGAGTGGCGCAACGCGGCGCAAAGTGAGGCGAACTTGGAGCGAAGTCTAAGGTAAGTTCGCCAGGACAGAGAGGGGCACACAGAGAGGGGCACAGAGGCACACACACACAGGGTTCACGGAGCCACAAACGGAGGTTCATGGAGGCACCTACAGATAGGTTCACGGAGGCACGGTGTCGGGGCGGTGTGTAAATGTCAAGGCGACTGCGAGCCGACAAGCCGTTGCCGCGCGGAATTTTTGGACATAGTCAGTTTTTCGGAGCCCCGCGTGGTTTCGGGATGAACTCGGGACGAACTCCGCACAATTCCGCACTGCTCCGGCGATCGAAGTGGGACCAGCCCCGCTCAAGCGACCACGTTAGGTTGCGCTAATCGCATAGAGTTGCATGCTGATGGGACAGGCCCTTTATACTCAGTGGTGTTCTCATATATATTTACATTAAACACCCTTGCCATTCATGTGCCCCTCTGGGGTGAAATCCCATCCCTTGTTTGAGGGGTGTTCCCACCGGACTCTGCTCCCCAAAGTCCAGCAGTGGAAGGGGCCTAGACTGTGGCCCTCCCCCACCGAGCCTTGGCGTTGGCTGCACCGAGCCTCAGTGCGTCCCTCAGCACGTACTCCTGCAGTCTGCAGTGGGCCGGTCGGCAACATTCCCCGGCGGGCATCTCACTCTGCCGGGAGGCCAACAAGGTCGGGGTGACCAAAGGGCATCGTTCACCAAGTTGATGACCTTCCAGCAGCACTTCCAGATGTCCAGGTATATTCCGGTATTCACTGGAGTTTAGAAGGATGAGGGGGGATCTTATAGACGCATATAAATTTATAAAAGGACTGGACAACCTAGATGCAGGAAAAATGTTCTCAATGTTGGGCGAGTCCAGAACCAGGGGCCACAGTCTTAGAATAAAGGGGAGGTCATTTAAGACTGAGGTGAGAAAACACTTTTTCACCCAGAGAGTTGTGAATTTATGGAATTCCCTGCCACAGAGGGCAGTGGAGGCCAAGTCACTGGATGGATTTAAGAGAGAGTTTGATAGAGCTCATGGGGCTGGTGGAGTCAAGGGATATGGGGAGAAGGCAGGCACGGGTTATTGATAGGGGACGATCAGCCATGATCACAATGAATTGTGGTGCTGGCTCGAAGGGCCGAATGGCCTCCTCCTGCACCTATTTTCGATGTTTCTATGTTTCCTGGATAGGAACGGATTGGAGGGATATGGACCAAACGTGGACAAATAGGGAACTAGCTTACATGGGACATCTTAGAAACATAGAAACATAGAAAATAGGTGCAGGAGTAGGCCATTCGGCCCTTCGAGCCTGCACCGCCATTCAATGTGATCATGGCTGATCATCCAACTCAGTATCCCGTACCTGCCTTCTCCCCATACCCCCTGATCCCTTTAGCCACAAGTGCCACATCTAACGCCCTCTTAAATATAGCCAATGAACTGGCCTCAACTACCTTCTGTGGCAGAGAATTCCAGAGACTCACCACTCTCTGTGTAAAGAATGTTTTACTCATTTCGGTCCTAAAGGAATTCCCCCTTATCCTTAGACTGTGACCCCTTGTTCTGGACTCCCCCAACATCGGGAACAATCTTCCAGCATCTAGCTTGTCCAACCCCTTAAGAATTTTGTAAGTTTCTATAAGATCCCCCCTCAATCTTCTAAATTCCAGCGAGTACAAGCCGAGTCTATCCAATCTTTCCTCATATGAAAGTCCTGACATCCCAGGAATCAGTCTGGTGAATCTTCTCTGTACCCCCTCTATGGCAAGGATGTCTTTCCTCAGATTTGGAGACCAAAACTGTACACAATACTCCAGGTGTGGCCTCACCAAAACCCTGTACAACTGCAGTAGAACCTCCCTGCTCCTATACTCAAATCCTTTCGCTATGAATGCTAACATACCATTTGCTTTCTTCACTGCCTGCTGCACCTGCATGCCTACTTTCAATGACTGGTGTACCATGACACCCAGGTCTCGTTGCATCTCCCCCTTTCCTAATCTGCCACCATTCAGATAATAGTCTACCCTCATGTTTTTGCCACCAAAGTGGATAACCTCACATTTATCCACATTATACTGCATCTGCCATGCATCTGCCCATTCACTCAGCCTATCCAAATCACCCTGCAGCCTCCAAGCATCCTCCTCACACCTAACTATACCCCCCAGCTTGGTATCATCTGCAAATTTGGAGATGTTGCATTGAATTCCCTCGTCCAAATCATTAATATATATTGTAAATAGCTGGGGTCCCAGCACTGAGCCTTGCGGCACCCCACTAGTCACTGCCTGCCATTCTGAAAAGGACCCGTTTACTCCTACCCTTTGCCTCCTGTCTGCTAGCCAGTTCTCTATCCACATCAATACTGAACCCCCAATACCGTGTGCTTTAAGTTTGTATGCTAATCTCTTATGCGGGACCTTGTCGAAAGCCTTCTGAAAGTCTAGATATAACACATCCACTGGTTCTCCCTTATCCACTCTACTAGTTACATCCTCGAAAAATTCTATCAGATTTGTCAGACATGATTTACCTTTCGTAAATCCATGCTGACTTTGTCCAATGATTTCACCACTTTCCAAATGCGCTGCTATCCCATCTTTAATAACTGACTCTAGCAGTTTCCCCACTACCTCTTGGTCACTATGGAGCATTTGCGTTGATTTGGGTTGAGATCATTTAATGTCACACGAACCAACGTACAGTGAAATATTTTTTGTAGTGCGCTAACCAGTCAGCGTAAGGACAATACATGATTACAATCGAGCCGTCCACAGTGTACAGATACAAGATGAAGGGAATAAAGTGAATTACGATTAGAGCAAGACAAAGTCGAGTAGATTCTGATCAAAGTCTTCAAGAAGGAACTGCAGATGCTGGTAAATTGAAGGTAGATAAAAGTGCTGGAGTCGAAACGTCGCCCATTTCCTTTGCTCCAAAGATGCTGCCGCACCCGCTGAGTTTCTCCAGCATTTTTGCCTAATTCTGATCAAAGATGGTCTGAAGGGCCTGTCCCACTTGCCGATTTTTTCGGCGACTGCCGGCATCATTGACGGACGTATCAGGTCACCGAATAATACGCGGCGTGACGCGGCCGCGATGGCGTATTGACGCGCTTTTTTTTTTCAAGTGTCGCAACTTTTTTTTGTCGCTGCTGGAGTTTGAAACGTTCGAAATCTTTTGGCCACACTGATATGATGCCGAGAAAATGGCCAAGTGGGACAGGCCCCTTGAGGGTCACAAATGAGGTAGATAATACATGATTACAATGGATCCATTACAGTGTACAGATACATGATAAGGGAATAAGGTTTGGTGCAAGGTAAAGCCATCAAAGTCCGATCAAGTGTTAAAGAAGGAACTGCAGATGCTGGAGAATCAAGGGTACACAAAAAGCTGGAGAAACTCAGCGGGTGCAGCAGCATCTAAGGAGCGAAGGAGATAGGCGACGTTTCGGGTCGAGACCCTTCTTTTTCTCAATTCTGTTATGCCTGGCTGCCTCCTCCCCTTCCCACCTCTCCCTCAGCCCTCGGGCCCTGGCATTCCTTCTCTCTCTATCTCTCCCCCACCCAAGTTGCACTAGCTTCTCAATTTCACACTTCAAACAGCTTACAATGGCCTGTTTTCTTTATCATCGATACTTTTTTGCATATCTTTCATTCATTGTTCTTTATCTCTCCACATCACCGTCTATATCTCTCGTTTCCCTGATCCCTGACCAGTCTGAAGAAGGGTCTCGACCCGAAACGTCGCCTATCTCCTTCGCTCCTTAGATGCTGCTGCACCCGCTGAGTTTCTCCAGCTTTTTGTGTAACCCCCAAAGTCCGATCAAGGATAGTCCGAGGGTCACCAACGAGGTAGATGGTAGTTCAGGACAGCTCTCTGGTTGTGGTAGGATGGTTCAGTGCCCGATAACAGCTGAGAAGAAACTGTACCTGAATCTGGAGGTGTGCGTTTTCACACTTCTGTATCTTTTTGCCTGATGGGAGAGGGGAGAAGAGGGAGTGGCCGGGGTGCGACTGGTCCTTGATGATGCTGTTGGCCTTGCCGAGGCAGCGTGAGGTGCAAATAGGCTTGTATGAATTCTGTGCTGTGTGACTCCATGTCATAGAATCATAATCTTCTTCTTCTTGCGTGTGGCGTGCGCAGCCTAAAGTTGTTGGACAACTTGTTCTATTTGATCTTCCGTGTGTTCACGTCGAGTTGACTGCATTAGTCGAAACAGGGCGGACCATGTGAAGGTTGCAATCTTCCACCCCATAGAATCATATTGAGTCATACAGTGTGGAAACAGGCTCTTCGGCCCAACTTGCCCGCACCGACCGATATGTCTCAGCTACATCAGTCCCACTTATACCAATCTGAATGTTTCCTAAACATTGGCGATTTTTAAGGGGTCGGCCATTTAGAACGGCGACGAGGAAACATTTTTCCACCCAGAGAGTTGTGAGTCTGTGGAATTCTCTGCCTTAGAGGGCGGTGGAGGCCGGTTATCTGGATACTTTCAAGAGAGAGCCAGATAGGGCTCTTAAAGTTCGCGGAGTCAGGGGATATGGGGAGAAGGCAGGAACGGGGTACTGATTGGGGATGATCAGCCATGATCACATTGAATGGCGGTGCTGGCTCGAATGGCTGAATGGCCTACTCCTGCACCTATTGTCTTTTGTCTATCGTTGCGATAGTCCCTGCCCCAACTACCTCCTCTGCCAGCTCGTTCCATACACCCACCACCCTTCCACCCATTGTGTGAAAAAACATACCCCTCAGACTCCTGTAAAATATTCCCCCCCCCCCCCCCCCCCCCCCCTCACCTTAACCCTCTGCCCCCTGGTTCTCGATTCCCCAACTCTGGGCAAGAGACTCTGTGCGTTTACCCGATCAGCTCCTCTAATGATTTTAGACACCTCTGTAAGTGTCCTTGGAAGTTTAATTGGTGATTCAGGCTGAGACTCATCAGCCCAATGCTTCCCATCAGCAACTCACTGGGACTGATGTCAGATACATCTCCTCACGAGGATAAGTTTAAGGGAACCCCCTCGTTAAACCCCCGCGAGTGAGGTTTCCCATTTTTTAACCTGCTAACTCTGTGATTTAAAACAACTAAAGTGTGCCCCAAGGAGCCACTGTAAACAGAATAGTGCAATTAAAAGAGAACATGATCATCCAGGGATAATGGACTTTTATCATAAGTCAAAGTAAATGGATTAAATATTTATGTCCTTAAAGTCTAGGGTTTCTCCTTAAAATAAATACGTTTTGAAATTGAGCTTTAAGAAAAATAAGTTCATTAGTTCACAAGTCAAAGGAGCAGAAATAGGCCATTCGGCCCCAAAATGTCTCTTTTCCTGCCCCCCCTACTACAATCAGTCTGAAGAAGGGTTCCAGCTCGAAATGTCACCTCTCCATTGTCCGTACGGAGCTTGCACGTTCTCCCCGTGGCCGCGTGGGTTTTCTCCGGGTGCTCCGGTTTCCTCCCACACTCCAAAGACGCACAGGTTCGCAGGCTAATTGGGGCCGGGGAAAATTGTAAATTGTCCCAAGTGTGTGTGCAGGATAGTGTTAGTGTACGAGGGGGGGATCGCTGGTCGGCGCGGACTCGGTGGGCCGAAGGGCCTGTTTCCGCGCTGTATCCCTAAACTAAACCTAAAAGATCGTAAGGAATAATTCCATAATTATCATCTGAATTGTCCTCATTATTCAGCAGCTATTAGAAACTTCTCTCGGTTTGCTCTGGTGGCTTATAATGAAGCCTAGAACTTAATATTGCTGCCCTGCAGTCTAATCATTTTCATAGAGTCATTATTCTTCATTTAAAACATTTAACCTAATTTGATCAGGAATATTCGAAGGATCCCCCATTATGGCCGTAACGTAGTCATTAATCTCGGCATCAGACAGTTCCAACTATCTAAATCATTCGCTGGGAGTGGACATGTGGCGCAGCGGGTAGAACCACTGCCTCACAGCGCCAGAGACCCGGGTTCGATCCTGACTACGGGTGCTGTCTGTACGGTGTTTGTACCACGAGGGTTTCCTTCTGGTGCTCCGGTTTGAATGAATGAACGAATTAGCTTATTGACCAAGTATTCACATACAAGGAATTTGCCTTGGTGCTCCATCCGCAAGTGACAAAATGACATACAGCGACAGTTAGGAATGACACAGTGACAGGTAGGGCGGTTAGACAGTTCCTCCCACATCCCAAAGACGTGCGGGTTTGTAGGTTTTATAGGTTTCTAGGTTAAAATTGCCCCTAGTGTGTAGGGAATGGATTAGGAAAATGGGATAACATAGAACTCGTGTGAACGGGTGAACTGGCAAAGACTCGGTGGGCCGAAGGGCCTGTTTCCATGCTGTATCTCTGAGGTTAATAACTTGGAAGTTATTGGCGTAGTGGTAGAGTCGCTGCCTCACAGCGCCAGGGACCAGGGTTCGATCCCGACTACGGGTGCTGTCCGTGCGGAGTTTGCACGTTCACCCCGTGATCTGCGTGGGATTTCTCCGGTTTCCCCCCACACTCGGAAGACGTACAGGTTTTTCTCCAAAGGTTAATTGGCTTTGGTAAAATTGTAAATGGTGTGCGGGGTGGTGCGAGTGTACCGCTGGTCGGCGCGGAACTCAGTGGGCCAAAGTGGGCCTATATCTGCGGTGTAGCTCTCAAGCCTAGAGCCTAAAGTAAACTAGTTTCCAGTGGCTGATTTCACACATATAACTTCACTGAGCAAAAGTACACCCATAAATGTCTGCCAAATGAAGTGACCATGTTAAGCACTTCGATGCTGCAATGCCTTTAACTGATAGCGTTTCATTAACTAGCGACTCCTGGGCTTTTCCAGTTTGTACAAACAGACTCGGTGAAAATATAGATTGATGACAAAAGCCCACAAATTCAATCAGACAATGGGAACATACAGTTCATAAAAAGGTCAATATCAAGCTAATTTTAAAAGTGACAATTAGACTGACGCAAAATGAATAGGGAAGGTTGTTTTCAATCATTTACCATTTTATTTTGCATGTTTAAAGTGATCATATCTATGCACCATATCTAATGGGCGTTTATTCCCCCTCCTCTCTCTCCATCCTCTCCTTTACATTACGTGGAGAAATCTGGCAACGATATTCAACGAGGTCAAAATCAGGTCGCAGTCACAAAGTGTGACTATGCGTTCCCAAGCGTTGTAAATCATTCTGGGCCGTGCTCGAGACCCTGAACCAGTTCGCCACAGCTCGCCGGTGAGACACCGCGCCGGCTTAATGATAATGGACTTGCGTGGCAGACATTAAACGTTTTGTCTTTCGAAGCACAGTGTGGACAAGGAGACAAAACTGGTCAAACAGGGAGGGCGGCACGGTGGCGCAGGGGCAGAGTTGCCGTCTCCCAGCGCCAGAGGCACGGGTTCGATCCCGACTACGGCGTTTGTACGTTCTCCCCGTGACCTGCGTGGGTTTTCTCCGGGTGCTCCGGTTTCCTCCCACTTCCCAAGGAGATACAGGTTTGTAGGTTAATTAGCTTAGTGTAAATGTGAAATTGATGAGGACCCACAATCCCGTTTATATCAACGGGACGATGGTGGAGAGGGTCAAAAACTTCAAATTCCTGGGCGTGCATTTTTCCAAAGATTTTTCCTGGACCCAGTAAAAATTGTAAATTGTCCCTAGTGTGTAGGATAGTGTTGGTGTGCGGGGATCGCTGGTCAGTGCGGACTCGGTGGGCCGAAGGGCCTGTTCCCGTGCTGCATCTCTAAAGGCTAAAGTCTAAAGAATTCATACTGTATGTAAAAATATATAATTGCCACATGCAACATGAAGTCTAATTGGAAATTGGAATGGAGTTAAATATTATAAAGTTTAAATCCATAATGTATGCAAAATGATATCGCAACAGAAGGGCGGCACGGTGGCGCAGCGGTAGAGTTGCTGCCTCACAGCGCCAGAGACCCGGGTTTCATCCTGACTACGGGGCTGTCTGTACGGAGTCTGCACGTTCTCCCCGTGACCTGCGTGGGTTTTCTCCGGGTGCTCCGGTTTCCTCCCACTCTCCAAAGACGTGCAAGTCTGTGGGTAGATTGGCTTCAGTAAATATTGTAAATATTGTGTATAGGGTAGTGCGAGTGTACGGGGTGTACGCTGGTTGGCGAGGACCGGATGGGCCGAAAGGCCTGTTTCCGCCCTGTATCTCTGAAGGCTAAAGTCTAAAGTAAAGACCTGTGAATGGGTAATATCGCGGTCAGTTCAAGCGTAAGTGGATACACGGGGCAGGATACTGCCTCTCTGCTCTGGTAACCCCCGTCTCCATAAAACAGTCAGAGCCGATCACTGCGAGAAAAACTATTCCGACACAAATAAACCGCTAGTTCATCACAAAAAACAAATACTATTTTTGCCTCCGACTGCATTTAAACCCTCACCAATAATTCTCAATGGGGAATGGAAGTAATTATGCTGAATTATTCGATAGACACACTGACTTATCAACGACAAATAAGCAGCTAATTTATAGAGGCTCATATCCTGCCTGGGCCAAAGGTCACACAAAGGAACTATATGACCTTGTCTACATTCTTCTGCTGAAAGAATTGTTTTATAATTGCCTATTTCATCCCGACAACAAAACAAAACCAGTCCTCGTTAATATAGAATATCGAGTAATTATCACGCAGAGAATCGGTGGCGGGTTCAGGGAAAAGATCCTTCAGAAATTCCCTCTTGCTTTTTAATTCAAAATTAAATGTCATCCTATCGTCCTGTGGGTCACAATCTTACGTAAGGTTTAGTTTTTGGTTGGCTTTATTTTTACCAATGTCACACAAGTGTATTTTGGCAGTCAAGCAGAGAGTCATAGAGTGAAACAGGGTGGAAACAGGCCCTTCGGCCCAACTTGCCCCCAGCGACCAACACGTCACATCTACACTAGTCCCACCCACCTGCCCGTATCCCTCCAAAGCTGTCCTGTCCATGTCCACATCTAACAATGGCCTGTTTCCTTTATCATCGTTACTTTTTTGCATTCATTTATAGACAATAGACAATAGGTGCAGGAGTAGTCCATTCGGCCCTTCGAGCCAGCACCGCCATTCAATGTGATCATGGCTGATCATCCCCAATCAGTACCCCGTTCCTGCCTTCTCCCCATATCCCCTGACTCCGCTGTTTTTAAGAATCCTATCTAGCTCTCTCTTGAAAGTATCCAGAGAACCTGCCTCCACCGTCCACTGAGGCAGATAATTCCACAGACTCACAACTCTCTGTGAGAAAAAGTGTTTCCTCGTCTCCGTTCTAAATGGCTTACTCCTTATTCTTAAACTGTGGCCCATGGTTCTGGACTCCCCCAACATCGGGAACATGTTTCCTGCCTCTAGCGTGTTCCATATCTCGCCACATCACTGTCTATACCTCTCGTCTCCCTCTCCCCTGACTTTCAGTCTGAAGAAGACTTCCACCTCCAGTTTAAATTCCAGTTGGAATATTTTGGAGGACCAAGTAACCAAGGGACTCGACCCAACACATCACCTATTCCTTTTCACCAGAGATGCTGCCTGTCTCGCTGAGTTACTCCAGAGTTTTGTGTCTATCCACGTACCTGTCCAAATGCTTCCTAACAGTTGGGATAGTCCCAGCCTCAACTACCTCCTCTGGCAGCTCGTTCCATACACCCACCACCCGCTGTGTGAAAATGTTACCCCCCAGATTCCTATTAAATCTTTTCCCCTTCACCTTAAACCTAGAGCATGTCCTCTGATTAATAATAAATTATTTTTTTTCCAAAACCTCTCTCTCTGTCTTCTTAATCTGGTTCTGGTCACGAGAGGAAATCTTCAGCCAAGGATTATTTATTTATTTAAATTTAAATTTTTTTAAAATTTATTAGCGGTACAGCAAATGACATCAATGTACATCCCGTATATATTATTACATTTATTGTACAAAAGCTAAAAGCGAAAATGGCTTTTTAAAGCTACTAAAAAAGGATAGAAATCGAGAAAATAGAGAAAGTGGGAGAGAATTGTGGAAGTGAAGGACCGTGAGAAAGGGAGAGGAGAAAGACCCCCTTAGTCGAGGAATTAGAAAAGGGAAATTACGAGATAGACCCTTGAAAAGAATAAAGAGAAAGATGACATAAGGACAAGACAGTTGCTTTCTTATAAACCTCATGCAAAAGGAATTTACCAACTTGACAATTTTGCATCCCCCTTTGCCAAGACCTGCCATCGTTGCCTTTTTAAAGTACTATTGCACCCTTCAGCCAAGGATGGGGCTACTAGCTGGATAGCCAGCTAGACTGAGCTACATTCTGGATAACTAGAAGGGCCTGTTTCCGCACTATATATCTGACCTAAACTGCACAATCCAACTTAAAGTCTCCTCCAGCTGCTCTCATGTGCCTCCTAGTGGCGTGTCACGTAGTGCATGCCTGTGGCTAGCGAAAAGGCACAGAGTGCGGGTCAGGCAGCATCCCTGGGGAGCATGGTTAGGTGACGTTTCTGCTTGTGCCCAGGTGATCTGCCAGCAATAATAATAAAAAGCTGCAGAGATTTACAGATTGTCAGAGGGTTTGAAAGTTATAAATATTAAGTCTGGATTATTTCATAAGTGATAGGAGCAGAATGAGGCCATTCGTCCCATCAAGTCTACTCTGCCTTTCAATCATGGCTGATCTATCTCTCCATCTAGACCCCATTCTCCTGCCTTCTCCCTGGAACCCTTGACACCATTACTAATCTAGAAAGAATCACTTTTTCGTCAAGATGTTGTTATTAATCATGTTTTATCGACTCCTCTGAGAGATGAGAGTATTTCATCTCTGGCCTTTGTCTTCTCGGCGCCCGGAGACCTGGGTTCAACCCTGACCTCGGGTGCAGTTTGTGTGGAGTCTGCACGTTCTCCCTGTGACCGCGTGGCGTGGGCTTCCTCCAGGTGCTCCGGTTTCCTCCCACGTCCCCTGGAAGGGGGGGGTTTTAAGGTTAATTGGTCTATGTAAATTGCCCCTGGTGTGTCGGGAGTGAATGAGACAGAGGGATAACATAGAACTAGGTGTGAATGGGTCATCATTTAATAGGATGTCGTTCATTCATTCATTCGTTCATCATCGTTGTAAAGGTTAGCGACGCAGTGGCGCTGGTTTCCGACGGGAACGGTGACGGACGCACCACACATCTCCGCCCTCCAGTTCCTGCGGACTTCCGCCGCTGGAAGTACGGGATGTTGGCGTGTGTGTGTGATTTGTCATCATTCCTCACAATACCGTGTACAACAGTGATCGCAACTTCTACTGGTGTGGGTGGCCGTTGGCTCACTAGGAGCTCGTCCGCCCTTTGACAGGTCTTGTTTTTGGTCCTGCTGGGGGTCCACAGCCCCCTCCTCACCTGCAGTAAGACCTTCTTGCTCCTAAATTCAAATCCTCTCCCAATGAAGGCCAGCATGTTATTAGCTTTCTTCACTGCCTGCTGTACCTGCATGCTTACTTTCAGTGACTGATGTACAAGCCCACCCAGGCCTCGTTGCATCTCCCCTTCTCCTAATCCGACACCATTCAGATAATAATCTGCCTTCCTGTTCTTGCCATCAAAGTGGATAACCTCACATTTATCGACATTATACTGCATCTGCCATGCATCTGCCCATTCAACCAAAGTCACCCTGCATCCTCATAGCATCCTCCTCATAGCTCACACTGCCACCCAGCTTTGTGTCATCTGCAAACATGGAGATGTCACATTTAATTCCCTCGTCTAAGTCGTGAATATATATTGTAAATAACTGGGGTCCCAGCACCGAGCCTTGCGGCACCCCACTAGTCACTGCCTGCCATTCTGAAAAGGACTCGTTAATTCCTGCTCTTTGCTTCCTGTCTGCCAACCAGTTCTCTATGCATATCAATACCCTACCCCCAATACCATGTGCTCTAATTTTGCATGCTCATCTCTTGCGTGGGACCTTGTCAAAGGCTTTAATCACTAGCCAGAACTTTGACAAATAAGGACCTCATCTGAGGTGGGTAACTAAGTGTGTAGGTAGGAACTTTACAAGGAAGACAGACACAAAATGCTGGAGTAACTCAGCGGGACGGGCAGCATCTCTGGAGAGAAGGAATGGGTGACGTTTCGGGTCGAGTCCCTTCTTCAGACAGGATTGAATGGTGGAGTAGACTTGATGGGCTGAATGGCAGAATTCTGCTTCTATCATCATATGTGAGCATGGGCGTTGGCCTGTTTCCATGCTGTATGCCTCTATGACTCCATAATGGATATGACACTGAATGAAATATTCGCTTTTCAGACAATTCTTTCCCAGGTGCATAATCGCGTGTGAGTTCATTAAATGTCTTAACATGCAAAAAATTGGCTTCCTTTCTCCTTACTTTCATTAATGCTAATGAAGCGATCTTGGAGAGAAAGCAGTTTCCTATTCAGCATTGCCATGATGAATATTCCATTAATGTGCCCATATTCTCTGAGTTTTTATGCGAATACACTTAAAATGAGCAAGGTCCATGATTTTAAGCCTTTGTTAATTGTGGTTAGAAATCACTGCACTATAAAACTGAAGAATTAGAACAATGATTTTTTTTCTTCCATGCCGAAGGTTCACTGCCTGTGATTCTTTAACTAGGGGGAAAGTGATTGATATCGATGGCGGCAAAGATCATAAGACTGTGACCCAAGGTATTCGCGATTGCCTGGCTTTAGTTTAGTTTAGACTTACAGCGCGGAAACAGGCCCTTCGGCCCACCGAGTCCGTGCCGACCAGCGATCCCCGGCACACTAACACTCTCCTACACACACTAGGGATAATTTACATTTACACCAAGCCAGTTAAGCTACAAACCTGTACGTCTTTGGAGTGCAGGAGGAAACCGAAGATCTTGGAGAAAACCCACGCAGGTCACGGGGAGAGCGTATAACCATATAACCATATAACAATTACAGCACGGAAACAGGCCTTCTCGGCCCTTCCAGTCCGTGCCGACCATTTATTTTCCCCTAGTCCCATCTACCTGCACTCAGACCATACCCCTCCATTCCCTTCCCCTCCATATACCTATCCACTTTACTTTTAAATGTTAAAATCGATCCTGCCTCCACCACTTCTGCTGGAAGATCATTCCACACAGCCACTACTCACTGAGTAAAGAAGATCCCCCTCATGTTACCCCTAATTCTGTCCCTTAATTCTCATGTCATGCCCTCTTGTTTGAATCTTCCCTACCCTCAATGGGAAAAGCTTATCCACGTCAACTTTGTCTATCCCTTTCATCATTTTAAAGACCTCAATCAAGTCCCCCCTTAACCTTCTGCGCTCCAAAGAATAAAGACCTAACTTGTTCAACCTTTCTCTGCAACTTAGTTGCTGGAACCCAGGCAACATTCTAGTAAATCTCCTCTGTACTCTCTCTATTTTGCATACAAACTCCGTACACACTGCACCCTTAGTCGGGATCGAACCTGGGTCTCTGGCACTGCATGCGCTGTAAGGCAGCAAATCTCCCAGTTCATTCTGCATGTGTTTGGAAAAGGGAATATTTTGACCAGTACTCTCTCCGGTTTTGTGCCCGTCCCTGAATGCCTTCAGAGATCAGGGTTCCCTCTCCTTAAAAACACAATGCATGAAAAACCAAAGTAAAAAACACAAGGACTTATAGTCTGAAGGCTTTCAGCTTGAACAAATGCTTCGAATCCATCACAAAGGTTAACGGGAGAGACGTACCGTGTCAAGCTAGCTCTTGAAAACTACGCAGCAGTGACCTCGACTCTGAACTTGTATGGCCTGTCTTTGTTCAGTTTGGTTTAGTTTACAGATGCAGGCCGGAAGCAGGCCCTTCGGCCCACTGAGTCTGTGCCACCCTGTGAGACACTAGCACCATCCTACACACACCAGGGACAATTTATAATCTTTACCGAAGCCAATTGACCTACAAACCTGTACGTATTTGGGGCGTGGGAGGAAACCGGAGCTCCCGGAGAAAGCCCACATGGACACAGGGAGAACATACAAACTCCATGCAGGCAGCACCCGTAGTCAGGATCGAACCCGGGTCTCTGGCGCTGTGAGGCAGCAACTCTACCGCTGCGCCACCGTGCTGCAGGTAGGACCCTGCGTTCTTGCGTCCGTATTGTAGTTAGCGATATATTGCATCTTTTGGTTGTTATTTTTTTTGTGTTATTGCATTTGAGGGCGTGTAAGTTCTTCCTTGGAACAGTTTCATGTTAAGCCAGCACATGTGACAAATTAGCCACTTTGGACTTTCTTGCCGTTTCTTGCTGTATTTGTGCGAATCTGAAGGGGTAACGTTAATCGTACTGGAAGAGGAGGTTAAACTGGTGCACAGTGGGTAGAGCTGCTGCCTCACAGCCCCAGAGACCCGGGTTCGATCCTGACCTCGGGTGCTGTCTGTGCGCAGTTTGCACGTCCTCCCTGCGACTGCGTGGGTTTTCTCCGGGTGCTCCGGTTTCCTCCCACATCCCAAAGACGTGAGGGATTATAGGTTAATTGGCCACAAGTGTGCAGAGAGTGGATGAGAAAGTGGGATAACATAGAACTAATGTGAATGGGTGATTGATGGCCGGCATAGACTCGATGGGCAGAAGGGCCTCTTTACATACTACATCTTGCTGCTGTAACTACACAGCAGTGAGTTTAGTAAACATACAGTGCATTAGTTTAGTTTGGTTTGGTTTAAGTTTAGTTTAGAGTTACAGCGTGGAAACAGGCCCTTCGGCCCACCGAGTCCATGCTGACCAGCGATCACCCATACACTAGCTCTATCCCACACACTAGGGACAATTTACAGAAGCCAATTAACCTACAAACCTGCACGTCTTTATGAAGTGGGTGGAAACCGGAGCACCCGGAGAAAGCTAACGTGGTCACGGGGAGAACGTACAAACTCCGTACACACATCTGGATCGAACCGGGGTTTCTGGCGCTGGAAGGCAGCATCTGTACCGCTGCGCCACCGTATCACCCCGTTACAGAACGTTTCATGTCACAAGCTAATTTAAGGGTGAAAAATCAAGGTCTTTAGGCTCAGAAAAAAATTGATACAATGGACGTAGAGGGTAATGAAAAGGCTAAAAGGAACAGGAGAAGCCAGAAGATGGATGTGTTGGCAACTGATACGCTAGCTGGGACAAATCATATCCCCGTTCATCTTGTGCTACGAGGCAAGGATTTCCAGTGAGGCACATTCCAGCGTGGTATTGCCTCTGAAGCCTACAGGTAGCAGCGAATCCAAGTTTATAAACACATCGAAGACAGACACAAAATGCTGGAGTAACTCAGCGGGACAGGCAGCACCTCTGGAGAGAAGGAATGGGTGGCGTTTTGGGTCGAGACCCTTCTTCAGACCGATTTAAAGCAGCATCTGCAGTTTTTTTCCTGCACATCCTTAACTTCAGCGAAGATAGACACAAAATGCTGGAGTAACTCAGCGGGTCAGGCAGCATCTCTGGAGAACATGGATTGACACAAAATGTTGGTATAACTCAGTAGGTCAGATAGCATCTTTAGTTTACGTCAGAGATACGGCACTCAAATAGGCCTTTCGGCCCACCGGTTCCGCACCGACCAGCCATCCCCGGAGAACGTGGCTAGGTGACGTCTTGGGTCGAGACCCTTCTTCAGACTGAGAGGCAGGGGAGAAGGAAACTAGAGTGATGGACAGATTCAGAACAAATCAGAGCCGGCACTCGTGACTCAAGAAAGGTGAAGCCCACTAATCCTATCTCCTTTATTTGAACTTCCAACAAAAGATTTTCAGCTTGAAACATTCATTCTGTTTCTCCATTCTCTGTGCACCTCAAGCACTTTGTATTTTGTTAGCTCGAGGTTAAGTGTTTTAATTTAAGGTAGACAACAATGCTGGAGAACCTCAGCGGGTGAGGCAGCATCTATGGAGCGAAGGGAAAGGCGACGTTTCGGGTCGAGACCGCTTTGGGGGGGGGGGACGGGAAGAAGAAAGGAAGAGGTGGAGACAGTGGGCTGTGGGAGAGCTGGGAAGGGGAGGGGAAGGAGGGAGAAAGCAGGGACTACCTGAAAATGGAGAAGTCAATGTTCATACCGCTGGGGTGTAAACTACCCAAGCAAAATATGAGGTGCTGCTCCTCCAATTTGTGGTGGGACTCACTCTGGCCATGGAGGAGGCCCAGGACAGAAAGGTCGGACTCCGAATGGGAGGGAGGTTGACGTGCTGAGCCACCGGGAGATCAGGTTGGTTAATGCGAACCGAGCGGAGGTGTTGGGCGAAGCGATCGCCCAATCATTTAACAAATTCTTTCTCTTGCCCGCAGCATAAGAAGTGAAACGGAGACACAGGGAAGTGCTGATGTTGAATGTTGGATGAACTGAGTGGCTCACGTCAGGTCAGTCAGCATCTGCGGTGAAAATGGAAGAAGATGTTCCTGGTCGGTACTCAAGATTGCAGCATCTGCGCTGTCTGAAGAAGCGTCTCGACCCGAAAAGCCAGCTATCCATGGCAACATATGATTATAATCATACCGGCCACAGTATACAGATACAGGATAAAGGGGGAGTGTAGGAAGCCCTGTTCACACATTCAACACCTTTAGTTTAGTTTAGTTTAGAGATACAGCGCGGAAACAGGCCCTTCGGCCCATCGCCGACCAGCGATCCCCGCACACTAACACTATCCCACACACACTAGAGACAATTTACATTTACACCAAGCCAATGAACCTACAAACCTGCACGTCTTTGAGAGTGTGGGAGGAAACCGAAGATCTCGGAGAAAACCCACGCAGGTCTCGGGGAGAACGTACAAACTGCGTACAGTCGGTGCCCGTAGTCGGGATCGAACCCGGGTCTCCAGCGCTGCATTCGCGCCACCGTTTCCGCCTCCAAATCCCCTAACAACGTTAACGGCTGCCAGTGTGCGCACAGCCTGATCCCAGAAACACGGGCGGCACGGTGGCGCAACGGCAGAGTTACTGCCTCACAATACCAGAGATCCGAGTTCCATCCTGACTGTGGGTGCTTGTCTGTACTGAGTTTGTACGTTCTCCCCGTGTGGGTTTCCTCCGGGATAGACAATAGGTAATAGACAATAGACAATAGGTGCAGGAGTAGGTCATTCGGCCCTTCGAGCCAGCACCGCCATTCAATGTGATCGTGGCTGATCATCCCCAATCAGTACCCCATTCCTGCCTTCTCACCATATCCCCTCACTCCGCTATCTTTAAGAGCTCTGTCTAACTCTCTCTTGAAAGCATCCACATAATTGCCCTCCACTGTCTTCTGAGGCAAAGAAGGCCAGTCCGGTTTCTTCCCACACTCCAAAGATGTACAGGTTTGTAGGTTAATTGGCTTAGTATAAGCCAGTGGCTTCTGCCACAGAAGGCAGTGGAAGCCAATTCACTGGTACTGAATGGGGATGATCAGCCATGATCACATTGAATGGCTCGATGGGCTGAATGGCCTACTCCTGCACCTATGGTCTATTATCTATTGTCTATTGGATGTATTCAACTTAGAGTTAGCTCTTAGGGCTAATGGAATCAAGGGATATGGGGAGAAAGCAGGAACGGGGTACTGGTTTTGGATGATCAGCCATGATTACATTGAATGGCAGTGCTGGCTCAAAGGGCCGAATGGCCTACTCCTGCACCTATTTTCTACATTTCTATGTTTCTATGTGTAATTGTAATTTGTCCCTAGTGTGTGTAGGATAGTGTTAGTGTACGGGGTGATCGCTGGTCAGCGTGAACAGGTTGGGCCGGAAAGCCTGTTTAAAACTAATACTAAGAAGCTAAAACACCAATATTACAATAATTAGATAATTGCCTCAAATTTCAGTCCCAGTTGGCTGAGCTTAACGCACCTATTTTGTACTCGATCTCTGAAATCAATTCTGTTGACTTCAATTAAAGTCAATTAAGCAAATTTTGGAAACAGATTGCAACTATTATATGGTGTATTTAACACTACCGACAGGCGATGAATTTAGAGGCAAATCTGTTTAAGTAATTTGTTTCAGGGATAATATCGAACAAGGATAACTACCCAAGTCTGTCGCAAAATAATGCCTTGAGCCATAAAATTATGGGGTCATACAGTATGGAAACAGCCCAACTTGCCCACAGCGACCAAAATGCCCCATCTACACCAGTCCCACCTGCCCACGTTTAGCCCAATAATAGACAATAGACAATAGGTGCAGGAGTAGGCCATTCGGCCCTTCGAGCCAGCACCGCCATTCAATGTGATCATGGCTGATCATCCCCAATCAGTACCCCGTTCCTGCCTTCTCCCCATATCCCCTGACTCCGCTATCTTTAAGAGCCCCTATCTAGCTCTCTCTTGAAAGTATCCAGAGAACCTGCCTCCACCGCCCTCTGAGGCAGAGAATTCCACAGACTCACAACTCTCTGTGTGAAAAAGATAATGTGTGTCCATATCCCTCTGAACATTTCTTATCCATTTACCTGTCCAAATGTTTTTTGAAAGTTGTCAGAGTACTTAACTCAATGACCTCCTCTGGCAGCTAGTTCCATAGACCCACCACCGTCTGTGTGAAAAAGTTGCTCCTCAGGTTCCTATTACATATTTCCATCCTCATCTTAAACCTATTACTCCTGGCTCTTGATTGTCCTACTCTGGGTAAAGGAGGACACCTACCCTATCAATTGCCCTCATGATTTTATACACTTAGGGCAATCACGGTGGCGCAGCGGTAGAGTTGCTGCCTTACAGCGAATGTAGCGCCGGAGACCTGGGATCGATCCCGACTATGGGTGCTGTCTGTACGGAGTTTGTACGTTCTCCTTGTGACCTGTGTGGGTTTTCTCCAAGTTCTTCGGTTTCCTCCCACACTCCAAAGACGTACAGGTATGCAGGTTAATTGGCTTGGTGCAAATGTAAAAAATTGTCCCGTTAGTGGGTATAGGATAGTGTTAGTGTGCGGGGATCGCTGGTCGGCGCGGACCCGGTGGGCCGAAAGGGGCTGTTTCCGCGCTGTACCTCTAAACTAAACTAAACCAAACCTCTATAAGATCACCCCCAACCTCCTGCACTCCAAGGCATAGTCCTGGTTGCCCAACCTTTCCCTGTAGCTCAGGCCCTGTAGTCCTGGCAACATCCTCGTTAATCTTCTCTGTACTCTTTCCATCTTCACAACATCTTTCCTGTCCTGAGATCAAGTTGATGAGCCAACTCTGAAAAATCATCTCACACCTTATCTGTGATCCAATATCAGCATTAATGTTCTTCGAGGTTGGGAGTCGCATGAGTTATATACCCTGCGTTGTTATAAGTTCATAAGTCAAAGGAGCAGAATTAGGCCATTCGGCCCATCAAGTCCACTCTGTCATTCAATCACGGCTGATCTATCTCTCCCTCTCAACCCCATTCTCCTGCCTTCTCCCCATAACCCCTGACACCCGTACTAATTAGAGAATCTATCAATTCCCTTAAAAATATCCACTGACTTGGCCTCCACAGCCTTCTGAGGCAATGAATTCCACACATTCACCACCCTCTAGCTAAAGAAATTCCACCTCATCATCTTCCTGATGGAACGTCCTTTAATTCTGAGGCTGTGCCCTCTAGTCCTAGACTCTCCCACAAGTGGAAACATCCTCTCCACATCCACTCTATCCAGGCCTTTCACTATAGTTACATATTTGTGTATCGCCTCCAATAGAGATAAGAGCTAACTTGCTAAATAATTGTTGCGAGACTTTGCTGTGAACTACCTTCTGCATCGTCCCCTAATGTACTTGGGCTTGAGTTGATCGTGCTCATGTATAGTGTTACCTGATCTGAATGGTGAGCATGCAGAACAAAGCTTTTCACTGTACCTCGGTACACGGGACTGTAATAAACTGAAGACCTAATCTTCAAGATACAAGGAAATTCAAAGATGGTTTACAAAGTTTACAGAATCAAGGAGGGTGAATGGAATTAAGATTAAGTTTAGTTTAGTTTAGTGATACAGCGCGAAAACAGGCCCTTCGGCCCACAGACTTGATGCAAATCAGCAGTCCCCGCATGCTAACATTATACTACACACACTAGGGTCCATTTACAGTTTTTTTTGTGAAGCCAATTAACCTACAAACCTGTACGTCTTTGGCGTGTGGGAGGAAACTGAAGATCGTGGGGAAAAGCTTCTCCGAGATCTTCGGTTTCCTCCCACACTCCAAAGACGTACAGGTTTGTAGGTTAATTGGCTTGATATAAATGTAAAATTGTCCCTGGTGTGTGTGTGTGATAGTGTTAATGTGCAGGGATCACTGGTCGTTGCGGACTTGGTCGGCCAAAAGGCCTGTTTCCTTGCTGAATCTCTAAAAACCCAATGCAGGTCACGGGGAGAACGTACAAACTCCATACAGACAGCGCCCGTGTTCAGGACCAAACCCGGGTCCCTGGCGCTGTGAGGCAGCAAGTCTACCGTTGCACCACCGTGCCGTTCCATGCCACCGAAAGATGAGGCGGAATTTCTTTAGTCAGGGTTCTGAATCTGTGGAATTCATTGCCACAGACGGCTGTGGAGGCCAAGTCAATCGGTGTTTTTCTTATTCTTAACAAAATTCTTCAGGGGTTGGACAGGCTAGATGCAGGAAAATTGTTCCCGATGTTGGGGAACTCCAGAACAAGGGGTCACAGTCTAAGGATAAGGGGGAAATCTTTTAGGACCGAGATGAGAAAATCATTTTTCACACAGAGAGTGGTGAGTCTCTGGAATTCTCTGCCACAGAAGGTAGTTGAGGCCAGTTCATTGGCTATATTTAAGAGGGAGTTGGATGTGGCCCTTGTGGCTAAAGGGATCGGGGGTATGGAGAGAAGGCAGGTACAGGATACTGAGTTGGATGATCAGCCATGATCATATTGAATGGCGGTGCAGGCTCGAAGGGCCGAATGGCCTACTCCTGCACCTATTTTCTATGTTTCTATGTTTTTAAAGTGGGGGTCGCAAGGTTCTTACCCAAAGGCCCCAAAGTGCTGGAGTAACAGTAGATCAGGCAGTACCTCTGGAGAAAATGGATAGGTGACGTTTTGGGTCGGGACCCTTCCCCATACTCCGATTCATTTGTTTCTAAACCTAATCTCAGTTGGTTTCTCAGTGCTGTTGGCGACTGCTTTCCTTGCCAAAGCGAAGGCTGTAAAAGCCCTCGTCCCTATCTAAATGAAAGTAGCATGAGCTGATTTTGATGTAGTGTTCCTTGGCTCAGATACGTTACCTGCAGTGGTACGGTTAATCTCATGGTTATTAATTATACCTGGCAGCAGTCTCTGACACTATTAATAACCTATCTGTTTTAAACACAGAAATTAATGCTCGACACCTCATTAGAAAATGGCCCTTTTAATTCCCACCACGTGATCCCAGGATACAAGATGGAGCAGCAAGGGATCAAATAATCCAGTTGCAAAGATTAATACTGGATAGAAAGCAGGGCAAACTATTTAAAACGGGCTGTAAAATGTTTGCAGGGAAGGTTTGATAATTTAAATCTGTGATTTGAAGTTGGGAGCTTCAGGAACTTTTGTAATTGCGGCAGGTATCATTCTCGCAGCTGGGTTTTAGGAGTAGATTTAATCAGTCCTAGAAATGAGGTTGGGCCTGAAAATACACGTTCGCTGTTTCAGGAGATACGGCAGCCACCGGGTCTACGCCGAACATTGAGTCGAGAGTGACGAGTGTTTTGTTGTCACGTGTCCCGGACAGAACAAAGAAATTCTTACTTGCAGCAGCACAATATAGGTAAACATGGTACACTGTAAATAATATAATAAACGAGAAATATATATATATATATAATGCATATATTGTATTTTACATTTTATTAACTTAATTTTTCTTACGCCCCATTCAGTCATGGCTGACCATGGGTATCTCCATGGTTGGAGGACGCCCGTGCGTGACTTTGTGTAACGTGGGGAGACTGGTGCACAGACAGTCCTTGACAGATCTGGGTCAGGATCCAGTGGCATGGAGTCCAAGACGACCGGAGACCCTTTCCTGCTGCAGCCTTCATCCGCCTTCCCAGCCGTTGTGACGCTCCACTAAGGTCAGCCATCGTCCTCCGCCTGTTCCACCGTTGAGGTCTTGGTTGGATCGCTCTTTGTCAGAGACCTCCCCCTCGACCTTACCGCCATGGGTGGCCCTACCAGGAGCATCGCTCCAGATGGCATCGCTCTCAGGATCTCAGGTCCACACAAGCTTCTCCACCACGACAAGGTGACAATCCACGGATATTAAATTTATGCTTTACTAAAATATACAGTATATACTGAATGTTCAGTGTATGTGTGTGTGTGTGTGTGTGTGTGTGTGTGTGTGTGTGTGTGTGTGTGTGTGTGTGTGTGTGTGTGTGTGTGTGTATATGTATATAGATATTTATATACAATATTTCACCGTCGATGGTATATATATACACAGTGGCTTGCAAAAGTATTCATACCCCTTGAACTTCTCCACATTTTGTCACATTACAACCACAAACGTAAATGTATTTTAGTGGGATTTTATGTGATAGACCCACACAAAGTGACGCATAATTGTGAAGTGGAAGGAAAATGATACATGCTTTCATATTCTTTTTACAAATAAAAAACTGAAAAGTGTGGCGTGCAAAAGTATTCAGCCCCCTTTACTCTGATACCCCTAAATAGAATCCAGTGCAACCAATTGCCTTCAAAAGTCACCTAATTATTAAATAGCGTCCACTTGTGTGTAATCTAATCTCAGTATAAATACAGCTGTTCTGTGAAGGCCTCAGAGGTTTGTTAGAGAACATTAGTGAACAAACAGCATCATGAAGCCCAAGGAACACACCAGACAGGTCAGGGATAAAGTTGTGGAGAAGTTTAAAGCAGGGTTAGGTTATAAAAAAATATCCCAAGCTTTGAACATCTCACGGAGCACTGTTCAATCCATCATCCGAAAATGGAAAGAGTATGGCACAACTGCAAACCTGCCAAGACATGGCCGTCCACCTAAACTGACAGGCCATTGATCAGAGAAACAGCCAAGAGGCCCATGGTAGCTCTGGAGGAGCTGCAGAGATCCACAGCTCAGGTAGGAGAATCTGTCCACAGGACAACTATTAGTTGTGCACTCCACAAATCGAGCCTTTATGGAAGAGTGGCAAGAAGAAAGCCATTGTTGAAACAAAGCCATAAGAAGTCCCGTTTGCAGTTTGCCACAAGCCATGTGGGGGACACAGCAAACATGTGGAGGAAGGTGCTCTGGTCTGATGAGACCAAAATTGAAGTTTTTGGCCTAAATGCAAAGCGCTATGTGTGGCGGAAAACTAACGCTGCACATCACCCTGAACACACCATCCCCACTGTGAAACATGATGGTGGCAGCATCATGCTGTGGGGGTGCTTTTCTTCAGCAGGGACAGGGAAGCTGGTCAGAGTTGATGGGAAGATAGATGGAGCCAAATACAGGGCAATCTTGGAAGAAAACCTGTTAGTCTGCAAAAGACTTGAGACTGGGGCGGAGGTTCACCTCCCAGCAGGACAACGACCCTACACATACAGCCAGAGCGACAATGGAATGGTTTAGATCAAAGCATATTCATGTGTTAGAATGCCCCAGTCAAAGTCCAGACCTAAATACAATTGAGAATCTCTGGCAAGACTTGAAAATTGCTGTTCACAGATGCTCTCCATCCAATCTGACTGAGATTGAGCTATTTTGCAAAGAAGAATGGGCAAACATTTCAGTCTCTAGATGTGCAAAGCTGGTAGAGACATACCCCAAAAGACATGCAACTGTAATTGCAGCGAAAGGTGGTTCTACAAAGTATTGACTCAGGGGGGGCTGAATACTTTTGCACGCCTCACTTTTCAGTTTTTTATTTGAAATAAAATTTGGAAACCATGTATCATTTTCCTTCCACTTCACAATAATGCACCACTTTGTGTTGGTCTATCACATAAAATCCCAATAAAATACATTTACGTTTGTGGTGGTAACGTGACAAAATGTGGAAAAGTTCAAGGGGTATGAAAACTTTTGCAAGCCACTGTATATATATAGACGGAGAAATATTGATGGTGAAATTATATATATATATATATAATTAATATATATAAAAATGATAATTTTTCCTCATTTATTACATTGTTTTATACTGAGTACTGTTTACTTAAAGGCCTGTCCCACGCAGATGGGGCGCGAAGATTTTGTACATCACAAAATCCTGGGGCGCCACTCGCGACCGCGTGTCACTGCCTATGTCACCACGCACATTGTGTGTCATGACGCGTGAAGGTGTCACGTAAATTATGTGCAAATTACACCCAAGTGGGACAGGTCCTTGAGTCATCATCAATATTTCTGTATATATATATATACGGTGGTGAAATACTGTAAGCAAACTAAAAAACAAATCAGTGTGACATTTACTTGAAATAATCATATTCACAAATGCGGGAAAGGAATCTAATGTGCTGGCGTTGGAGGGGGTCCAGAGGAGGTTAACGAGAATGATCCCAGGAATGAGTGGGTTAACATATGATGAGCGTTTGACGGCACCGGGCCTGTACTCGCTGGAGTTTAGAAGGATGAGGGGGCACCTCAGTGAAACATACCGAATAGTTAAAGGCCTGGATAGAGTGGATGTGGAGAGGATGTTTCCACTAGTGGGAGAGTCTAGGACCAGAGGTCACAGCCTCAGAATAAAAGGACTTACCTTTAGAGAGGAGATGAGGAGGAATTTCTTTAGTCAGACGGGGGTGAATCTGTGGAATTCATTGCCACAGATGGCTGTGGAGGCCAGGTCAATGGATATTATACATAGAAACATAGAAACATAGAAATTAGGTGCAGGAGTAGGCCATTCGGCCCTTCGAGCCTGCACCGCCATTCAATATGATCATGGCTGATCATCCAACTCAGTATCCCGTACCTGCCTTCTCTCCATACCCCCTGATCCCTTTAGCCACAAGGGCCACATCTAACTCCCTCTTAAATATAGCCAATGAACTGGCCTCAACTACCCTCTGTGGCAGAGAGTTCCAGAGACCCACCACTCTCTGTGTGAAAAAATTCCTTCTCATCTCGGTCCTAAAGGATTTCCCCCTTATCCTGATACGGCAGAGATTGACTGATTGTTGATTAGTGCGGGTGTCAGGGGTTACGGGGAGAAGGCAGGAGAATGGGTTTGAGAGTGAAAGATAGATCAGCCATGATTGAATGTCGCAGCAGACTTGATGGGCTGAATGGCCTAATTCTGGACCTCTAACTTATGATTTTATGAATCCACACAATCAAGATGAGTTTATTTTAAGTCTGGGAATGCTGCTGTGTAGGTTTAGTGAGCTATTAAAAAACCATTCACACTGCAGGCATCAATGAGCAGCATTTCAGAGGAACTTGGAAATTTCCTAAGTGTCTTAAATTTGTGACAGATTTCTGCAGATTTACATCAAAGGCAACTCGAAGCAATTACTTCTGAGGAGGAGCAGGGATGTAGTGGGCAGATGGATTGACGCAAAGTGCTGGAGTAACTCAACGGGTCAGGCAGCGTCTCTGGAGAGAAGGAATGGGTGACTTTTTGGGTCGAGAGCCTTCTTCAGACTGAGAGTCAGGGGAGAGAGAAACGAGAGTTATGGAAGGTGATATAGAGATATATAGAGCAAATGAATGAGAGATATGCAAAAGCAACGATGATAAAGGGGAGGTGGAGCCCACAATGGTCTGTTGTTGGTTGTGGGGTAGATTTTGTGTAGTCTAGAGATACAGCATGGAAACAGGCCCTTCGGCCCACCGACCAGAAATCTCCGCACATTAACACTACCCTACACACACTAGGGACAATTTACAATTATACCAATCCAATTGACCTACGAACCTGTACGTCTTTGGAGTGTGGGAGGAAACAGGAGGTCCCTGGGAAAACCCACGCGGTCACGGGGAGAACGTACAAACTCCGTACAGACAGCACCTGTAGTCAGGATTGCAGCCGGGTCTCTGGCGCTGTGAGGCAGCGACTCTACCGCTGCACCACCGTGCTGCCCAGGTGATAACGAGTTATACAGATAGTAGATTCGGTGGGCCGAAGGGCCTGTACCCATGCTTCGTGGCTTTCCACCGGTTTCCTCCCTCATCCAATATTTGTGCGCATTTGTAGGTTATACAGCCTCTGTTAAAAATTGCGGCAAGGGTGTAGGGAGTGGATGAGAAGGCGGGATAACAAATGAACTAGTTTGGTGAACGGGTGATCGATGGTCGACGCGGACTCAGTGGGCCGAAGGGCCTTATCCAGGCTTTGTCTCTGAACTAAGCCAAGCTGAGTACTTTACATCCGGAACTTTTGTCTGCTGGACCACTCTAAATTGCTTTTAGATTTAAAAAGAACGCTGTAGGCTCACCATTTTCCTTGCCAGTTTTAGAGTAGGCCGGTTACCATGGTAACCCCTCTGTACCATTGTCATTCTTCCTGACCCAAGTCACAGCCAAATATCTTCAGTACAGATGAGCTGGTGCCTTGACCAACATCGGTAGTGACACCCAACCTGATATATTCCATTAGATGGCGGAGCAAGAGGAAGTTACTAAAATTAGTGATTAAATTAAACTTAAATAAAGATAGTAATTTATAGGATGCAGTTAAATTACTGGATTAGCAATCAGTAGACCGAGACGTTAATCTAAATTGCCTTTCCACTGACAGGTTAGCACGCAACAAAAGCTTTTCACTGTACCTCGGTACACGTGACAATAAACTAAACTGAACTAAACTGTCATAGGTTCAGAGAATGGAGCGGCTGGGCTTGTACACTCTGGAATTTAGAAGGATGAGAGGGGATTTTATTGAAACATATAAGATTATTGAGGGTTTGGACACGCTAGAGGCAGGAAACATGTTCTCCATGTTGGGGGAGTCCAGAACCAGGGGCCACAATTTAAGAATAAGGGGTAAGCCATTTAGAACGGGGACGAGGAAAAACTTTTTCACCCAGAGAGTTGTGAATCTGTGGAATTCTCTGCCTCAGAAGGCAGTGGAGGCCGGTTCTCTGGATGCTTTCAAGAGAGAGTTAGGTTGAGCTCTTAAAGATAGCGGAGTCAAGGGGTATGGGGAGAAGGCAGGAACGGGGTACTGATTGTGGATGATCAGTCATGATTACATTGTATGGCAGTGCTGGCTCGAGGGGCCGAATGGCCTACTCCTGCACCTATTGTCTGCTGTCTAAACTGAACTAAATTCCAGCATGGCGGCTGGACAAGTTATATTCATGTAACTATTTGGATCTGGATTCTAAGATAAGGGGATAATATATACATAAGGAAGTGTAGATGTTGGTTTGCACATAAAGTCACAAAGTGCTGGAGTAACTCAACGGTGCAGTCAATCATGGCCGATCTATCTCTCCCTCCCAACCCCATTCTCCTGCCTCCCCCCCCCACCCCCCCCCCCGTAAACCCTGACACCCGTACTGATCAATAATCCATCAATCTCTCCGCCATAAAAATACCCACTGACTTGGCCTCCACAGCAATGTGGCAATGAATTCCGCAGATTCACCAGTCCCTGACGAAAGAAATGTCTCGTTTCTAAACATACGTCCTTTCATTCTGAGGCTGTGCCCTCTGGTCCTGGACTCTCCCACGAGTGGAAACATCCTCTCCACATCCAACCTTCCGCAGATTCACCGCCCTTGACTAAAGAAATACCTCCTCATCTCCTCTCATTCTGAACATGTAGCCATTTTGTCCCGCGCTCCTCAGCGAGCTTCAGCTCACTTTGCCTTCATTTCTCTGGTTAAAAAGTTAACGAACGCCTGAACATTACAATTAATGATTAACAGACCCAAGCAAACATCACATTTTAAGGTCTAACAGACGGGGGTTGCTGAGGTCAGGAGCGAAGGATTTTCTCATTACCTACACAGCAGGCTTACTGTAGAAACTGCTGTTTTGGAATGAGTCAGATTTGCCTGTTGTTTCAGTAATAGCCGTGTGTGTTTTAGAGATATTCTTGAAATCCAGCCAGTAATTATTTTTCTGTATCAGCAGAGCAAAGTTGGAAGGAGGACAAATTCTATCCTGCATCTCCAATCCTATTTGGTTTTTATTTTGTTGCAAATTCTCCACTTAAATGAGAAACTGTGATGTTGTTATTCCTTGTTAATAGGCCGTGTCATCAATGGATATTTTTAAGTCTGGAAATCGACCGATTCTAGATCAGTGCGGGTGTCAGGGGTTATGGGGAGAAGGCAGGAGAATGGGGTTGAGCGGGAAAGTCAAGTGTCTAGTGTGTTTTATCGTCATGTGTCCCAGATGGAACAATGACATTCTTAAGGGCCTGTCCCACTTCCATGCATCTGGCGCGACCAGACGTGGTCGCTTGAGGCGTACGGGCACCGCATGGTCGTGCGGGGCCGGTCCCACTTAGAAGCGCGGCGGCGTATGGAGTTGTGCGGGGCCGACATCGCGCAGGGCTCCGGAAATCCTGCGCTGTCTGAAAATTTAGCGCGCCAACGGCCTGTCGGCCCACAGGCGCATTACGGGCGTACGCAGCGTCTTGATGTCGTACGTGGCGTTGCGTAATGACGTCACCGCCCGACGCCGCGCGACGCCGAAAATCCGGTGGCCCGCCTCCTGCCCAGCTGATTGGTAGGTATGACGCAAATGACGTCATGCGCGAACTTAGCGCGAACTTCGCGTGAACTCCGCTTCCGTTTGGTCGCGCCAAACGCATGCAATCGCATGCAAGTGGGACAGGCCCTTTACTTGCTGCAGCAAACCAGAAGATGTAATCATAATAAATAACAGAACAAAACTCAGAAAAAGAAGAACAAACAATAACAATGCAATGATGATAACCATAGTCTACTGTAGTTCAGAGCTTATGTGGTTGCAGTGTTTAATAGCCTGATGGCTGTAGGGAAGAAGCTGTTCCTGAACCTGGACGTTACAGTTTTCAGGCTCCTGTACCTTCTTCCCGATGGCAGTGGTGAGATGAGTGAGTGGCCAGGGTGGTGTGGGTCTCTAATGATGCCGGCTGCCTTTTTGAGGCAGTGACTTCGATAGATCCCTTCGACGGTGGGGAGGTCAGAGCCGATGATGGACTGGGCAGTGGTCAAAACCTTTTGCAGTCTTTTCCGCTCCTGGATGTAGATCAGCCATGATTGAATGGCGGAGTGGACTTGATGGGCCAAAATGGCCTAATTCTACTTCTAGAACTTATTAACTTATACAGCATGGAAACAGGCCCTTTGGCCCATCGAGCCCTCACCGACCAACGATCGCCCATTTCACACTAGTTCTATGTCATCCCACTTTCTCGTCCACTCCCTACACACTAGGGGCAATTTCCAGAGGCCAATTTACCTCCAAACCCGCACGTCTTGAGTTGAGTTGCGTTTAGTTTATTATTGCCACGTGTAACGAGATACAGTGAAAAGCTTTCGTTGCGGCTATCCAGTCAGCGGGAAGCCAAAACCTAGATACAGTCGAGGCGTCCACGGTGTACATAAACATGATAAAGATAATATTAGAGATTAAGTCCAATAAAGTCCGATCAAAGATAGTTCAAGGGTCTCCAATGAGGTAGATAGTAGCTCAGGACTGCTCTCTGGTTGTGGTAGGATGGTTCAGTTGCCTGATAACAGCCGGGAAGAATCTGGAGGTGTGCGTTTTCACACTTCTGTACCTCTTGCCCGATGGGAGAGGGGAGAAGAGGGAGTGACCGGGGTGAGACTGGTCCTTGATGATGCTGCTGGCCTTGCTGAGGCAGGGTGAGGTGTAGATGGAGTCAATGGAAGGGAGGTTGGTTGGTTTGTGTGATGGTCTGGGCTGCGTCCACAATTCTCTGAAATTGGGTTTTGGATGGAGCTGTTTCCACGCCATGCCGTGACGCATCCCGATAAAATGCTTCCTACGGCTTTGGTATGTGGGAGCAAACCGGAGCGCCCTGAGGAAACCCACGCGGTCCCAGGGTTGTACGGGTCAGGCAACATCTCTGGAAAACAAGGAGAGGCGATGCACTTCACTTCATATCCATATTCTCCAGAGATGCTGCCTGACCCACGGAGGTTTTCCAGCACGTTGTGTCCTTTGCATCTGCAGTTCCTTGTTTCGACATTGCTCGAGTCTAGATCCTGATTCACAAACAGGGCAGACTGATCAAGGAAGACACACTTCTTTCCCCAAGTTAAACTAATAGAAACATAGAAAACATAGACAATAGGTGCAGGAGTAGGCCATTCGGCCCTTCGAGCCTGCACCGCCATTCAATATGATCATGGCTGATCATCCAACTCAGTATCCCGTACCTGCCTTCTCTCCATACCCTCTGATCCCCTTAGCCACAAGGGCCACATCTAACTCCCTCTTAAATATAGCCAATGAACTGGCCTCAACTACCCTCTGTGGCAGAGAGTTCCAGAGACCCACCACTCTGTGTGTGAAAAAAGTCCTTCTCATCTCGGTCCTAAAGGATTTCCCCCTTATCCTTAAGCTGTGACCCCTTGTCCTGGACCTCCCCAACATTGGGAACAATCTTCCTGCATCTAGCCTGTCCAACCCCTTAAGAATTTTGTAAGTTTCTATAAGATCCCCTCTCAATCTCCTAAATTCTAGAGAGTATAAACCGAGTCTATGCAGTCTTTGTTCATAAGACAGTCCTGACATCCCAGGAATCAGTCTGGTGAACCTTCTCTGCACTCCCTCTATGGCAATAATGTCCTTCCTCAGATTTGGAGACCAGAACTGTACGCAATACTCCAGGTGTGGTCTCACCAAGACCCTATACAACTGAAGTAGAACCTCCCTGCTCCTATACTCAAATCCTTTTGCTATGAAAGCTAACATACCATTCGCTTTCTTCACTGCCTGCTGCACCTGCAAGCCTACTTTCAATGACTGGTGTACCATGACACCCAGGTCGCGCTGCATCTCCCCTTATCCTAATCTCATCTGCCTGCATGTGAGCCATATCCCTCCATTCCCTGCATATCCATGTGCCTGTCTAAAAGCCTCCTAAACACCACTGTCGTATCTGCCTCCACCACCACCACCCCTGGCAGCGCAGGGGTTCCAGGCACCCACCATCCTCTGTGACAAAAACCTGCCCCACACATCTCCTACAAACGTTGCCCCTCTCACCTTAAAGCTATTCGCTCCCATCTTTGACATTTCCACACTTGGGTGAAGGTTCTGACTTTCTCATCATTTTATATACTTTCACCGTCACCCCTCAGTCTCTGATGCACCAGAAAAACCAATCCAAGTTGCGCAAACACTTGTGATTTTTAACAACCTCCAATGGTGTGAACACTGCCCGGTCCATCACCGGCTCTGATCTCCCCACCATCGAAGGGGTCTACGGGAGTCGCTGCCTCAAAAAGGCAGCCAGCATCATCAGCGACCCACACCACCCTGGCCACGCTCTCATTTCACCCCTGCCATCGGGAAGAAGGTACAGGAGCCTGAAAACTGTAACGTCCAGGTTCAGGAACAGCTTCTTCCCTACAGCCGTCAGGGTATTAAACCTACAACCTCCAAAATAAGTCTGAAGAAGGGTCTCGACTCGAAACGTCGCCTATCTCTTTCGCTCCTTAGATGCTGCTGCACCCGTTGAGTTTCTCCAGCCTTTTGTGTACCCCAGTGTTTTACATGTGTGTGTATGTACTTCCCACACATATCTTCAACTTGTTGTATATTATATATATATATATGATATATTATATGTATATATTATATGTGTGTGTGTGTGTGTTTGTGTGTCTGTGTGTGTGTCTGTGTGTGTGTATGTGTGTGTGTCTGTGTGTCTGTGTGTGTGTGAGTGTGTGTGTGTGTGCGTGTGTGTGTGCGTGTGTGTGTGCGTGTGTGTGTGTGTCTGTGTGTGTGTCTGTGTGTGTGTATGTGTGTGTGAGTGTGTGTGTGCATGTGTGCGTGTGTGCGTGTGTGTGTGCGTGTGCGTGTGTGTGCGTGTGTGCGTGTGTGTGTGTGTGTGTGTCTGTGTGTGTGTGTCTGTGTGTGTGTGTGTGTGTGTGTGTCTGTGTGTGTGCCTGTGTGTGTGTATGTGTGTGTGTATGTGTGTGTGAGTGTGTGTGTGTGCATGTGTGCGTGTGTGCGTGTGTGTGTGCGTGTGTGTGTGTGTGTGTGCGTGTGTGTGTGCGTGTGTGTGTGCGTGTGTGTGTGTGTCTGTGTGTGTGTCTGTGTGTGTGTATGTGTGTGTGAGTGTGTGTGTGTGCATGTGTGCGTGTGTGCGTGTGTGTGTGCGTGTGCGTGTGTGTGTGCGTGTGTGTGTGTGTGTGTGTGTCTGTGTGTGTGTGTCTGTGTGTGTGTGTCTGTGTGTGTGTGTGACTGTGTGTGCGTGTGTGTGTAGGAACAAACTGCAGATGCTGGATTAAACCAAAGATAGACACAAAGTGCTGGAGCAACTCTGCGGGGCAGGCAGCATCTCGGGAGAGAAGGAATAGATGACATTTCTGGTCTGAAGAAATGGTCTCAACCCGGAACGTCACCCATTCCTTCTCTCCAGAGACGCTGCCTGCAGCACTTTGTGTCTATCTTGAGCACGTGTACACACACACACACACACACACACACACACTGATTTTTTTTCTCATTTGCTATGTTGTTCACAGTGTGTTATGTTAACACATTCTGTCGTGCTGCTGCAAGTAAGATTTTCATTGTTCTACCCGGGACATGTGAGAGTCAAATACTCTCCTGATTCTCGAGGTCAGCTGGCAAACCGGTGCAAAAATCACCGCGTCTTTGCAGAGTGCAATTGTCCGACTCGATGAAAGCAGTGAAGCCCATATTGAACCAACTGTGAATTAAAAAGCAAATATCACATGAAAAAAACCCCCATCAAAGTGCTGTTTGACTTACACCACCTTATTTTACCTCTTGAAAACTGAGAACTTATCGATCGGGTGGTTGGAAAGTGTGAGGAGTGAACTGACAAAGCATGTAATATAGAAATGAGGATATTGTAGGTGTTAAAATCGATTCTGTGTGGAAGAGAAGAATTTCACACAGCTTTTATTGCAGCAGCTTGTGACAGCTGTTTCTCTGTTAACCCTTTTATTTAGTTCTGGGAGGAACTGCAGACGCTGGTTTCAACTGAAGATAAGACACCGAAAGCTGGAGAAGCTCAGCGGGGTCAGGCAGCATCCCTTCAGACTCGAAACGTCACCTATTCCTTTTCTCCAGAGATGCTGTCTAACCTGCTGAGTTAAGGGCCTGTCCTACCAGCATCCGACTCCATGCGATGAGCGCGATCAAACTAGAAGCTGGGGCCGCGCGGAGGTCGGGTGAGTGGCGCAACGCGCCGCCAAGTGAGGCGAACTTGGAGCGAAGACTTAAAGGTAAGTTCGCCAGGACAGAGAGGGGCACACAGAGAGGGCACAGAGGCACACACACAGAGGGCCACAGAGCCACAAACAGAGAGGGTCACGGAGGCACCTACAGAGAGGGTCACGGAGGCACGACGTCGAGGCGGTGTGTAATGCGTCGAGGTGACTGCGAGCCGACAAGCCGTTGCCGCGCGGAATTTTTGAACATGGTCAGTTTTTCGGAGCCTCGCGCGATGTCGGGACGAACTCTGCACAATTCCGCACGATCAAAGTGGGACCGGCCCCGCGACGCCGGACGGCTCAAGCGACCACGTTAGGTCGCGCTCATCGCATGGAGTTGCACGCTGGTGGGACAGGCCCTTAACTCCAGCTTATTGTGTCTGTCTTCCTTTTTAGTTTGGTTTAATTTAGAGATGCAGGAAAATTAGTTTGGAGACAGGGTCTTCGGCCCATCGAGTCCGTGCCGACCAACGACCCCCCCACACACACACTCACTCACTGGCCAATACACACACACTAAGGACAATTTACAATTACACCAAGCCAATTAACCTACAAATATGTGAGTCTTTGGAGTGTGGGAGGAAACCGGAGCTCCCAGAGAAAACCCACGCAGGTCACGTGCAAACTCTGTACAGACAGCGCCCGTAGTCAGGATGGAACCCGGGTCTCTGGCGCTGTGAGGCGGCAACTCTACCGCTGCGCCACCGTGCCGCATTATTATCTGATGTGACTGGAACACACACAAACTAAAGCTTTTCTCGCTGTACCTCGGCACACATGATCAGAGTGAACCTACACCGAAAGTGATCCTCAGTCATTGCCAGCAATGGCAGCAAATAAACACGTTTGCAATAGTTTCACCCGAATTACTGATCAATCAAAATTGTATGTTAATTGGCTTGGTGAATTTGTAAGCTGTCCCTGGAGTGTAGGACAGTGTTAATGTGCGGGGATTGTTGGTCGGTGCGGACCCGGTGGGCCTGAGGGCCTGTTTTCACGCTGTGTAACTAAATAAACTAAACTTACGTAATCGTTGGTCAGCACAGACTGGGTGGGCTGAAGGGCCTGTTTCCATGCTGTGCATCCAAACTAAACTAAACCAATTGCCGGACACTTTAATTCTCCTTCCCAAACCCACACAGACCTTTCCGTCCTCAGTCTCCTCCATTGTCAGAGTGAGGCTAAAAGCAACACCTCGTATTTTGCTTGAGCAGCTTACAGCCCAGTGGTGTGAATATTGATTTCTCTCACTTCAGGTTGTCCCGGCATTCCCTCTCTCTCTATCCCTCCCCCACCCAAGTCGCACCAGCTTCTCATTTTCACTCTACAAACAGCTTACAATGTCCTGTTTCCTTTATCATCGTTAAGGGCCTGTCCTACCAGCATCCGACTCCATGCGATGAGCGCGATCAAACTAGAAGCGGAGGCCGCGCAGAGGTCGGGTGAGTGGCACAACGCGGCGCAAAGTGAGGCGAACTTGGAGCGAAGTCTTCAAGGTAAGTTCGCCAGGACAGAGAGGGGCACACAGAGAGGGGCACAGAGGCACACACAGAGAGGGCCACGGAGCCATACACACAGAGGGTCACAGAGGCACCTACAGAGAGGGTCACGGAGGCACGACGTCGAGGCGGTGTGTAATGCGTCGAGGCAACTGCGAGCCGACAAGCCGTTGCCGCGCGGAATTTTTGAACATAGTCAGTTTTTCGGAGCCCCGCGCGATGTCGGGACGAACTCCACACAATTCCGCACGGCTCCGGCGATCGAAGTGGGACTGGCCCCGCGACGCCGGACGGCTCAAGCAACCACATTAGGTCGCGCTCATCGCATGGAGTTGCATGCTGGTGGGACAAGCCCTTTACTTTCTTGCATTTCTTTCATTCATTGTTCTTTATCTCTCCACATCACCGTCTATATCCCTCGTCTGCCTTATCCCTGACCAGTCTGAAGAAGGGTCTCGACCCGAAATGTCACCCATTCCTTCTCTCCAGAGATGCTGCCTGTCCCGCTGAGTTACTCCAGCATTTTGTGTCTATCTTTGGTTTAAACCAATTGTTGGTCGATAGACAATAGAAAACTGACGCAGGAGTAGGCCATTCGGCCCTTCGAGCCAGCACCGCCATTCAATGTGATCATGGCTGATCATCCCCAATCAGTACCCCGTTCCTGCCTTCTCCCCATATCCCCTGACTCCGCTATTCTTAAGAGCCCTGTCTAGCTCTTTCTTGAAAGTACCCAGAGAACCGGCCTCCACCGCCCTCTGAGGCAGAGAATGCCACAGATTCGGACTAGGTCAGCACGGACTCTGAGGGCTGAAGGGCCTGTTTTCATGCTGTATATCCAAACTAAACTAAACTGAACTAAGCTGAACTGAACTGAACTAAATATAATCAAGCCATGCGCAGGTACAAAAGAGAAAGATACCAGGGTGCAGAATATAGTTTCTCAACATCGTAGCGTACAATTCCAGAGACAAAGTCCAATGTCGGCAATAATGCAGAGGAGAATCGAGAGTCATTCATCCTAATAGTGCTGGCTTCAACTAGGCAGGACAATCCAAAGACTGCAACTGACCTCCAGCTATGACCTGTGATTGGAATACAAATGTCGTGTGATCTCTCCCACATCATAAAAGCCTCCATGAAAAATACTATACATATGAATTAGGAATGACCTTTCACTGCTTGTCCGTCCGTCTTCTCACCCTCTACATAAAGCAACTTTTGGTTTGGTTTATTTAGTTTATTTTAGAGATACAGAGCGGAAACAGGCCCTTCGGCCCATCGAGTCTGTGCCGGCCAGCGATCCCCCCGCACACTAGCACTATCCAACACCCACCGGGAACAATTTAAAATTGTAGTGTACAAACCTGAACGCCTTTGGAGTGTGGGAGGAAACTGGAGCTCCCGGTGAAAACCCACGCAGGTCACGAGGAGAACGTACTTAAGGGCCTGCCCCACTTGCATGCAATTGCATGCGTTTGGCGCGACCAAACGCAAGCGGTGTTCGCGATAAGTTTGTGGTAAGTATGCAGTAAGTATGCGGTAAGTATACGGTAAGTATGCCGTAAGTACGCGTTAAGGTCACGCGTGACGTAATTCGTGTCATCCTCACCAATCAGCTGGGCAGGAGGCGGGTCGACTGAATTTGGGCTTCGCATGGCGTCGGGCGGTGACGGCATCGCGCAACGCCACGCGCTAGGCTACGCCGTCAAGATGCTGCGTACGACCGCAATGCACCTGCGGGTTGACAGTCCGTTGGCGCGCGAAGTTTTCGGACAGTGCGGGATTTTCCGAGCCCCGCGCGATATCGGGACCAGCCCCGCACAACTCCATACGCCTCCGCCGCTATTACGTGGGACCGGCCCGCGCGGCCACATGGTGCCCGTATGCCTCAGGAGTTTAGGGGACAGGCCCTTAACTCTGTACGGACAGCACCCGTAGTCAGGATCGAACCCGGGTCTCTGGCGCTGCGAGGCAGCAACTCTACTGCTGCGCCACCGTGCCGCACTTCTGTTGTGATATCGAGTTGCATTCATTCTCTATGACATTTAACTCCATTCTAATTTCCGATAAAACTTCAAGTTGTGTAAGGCAATTATATCTTTTATACATATGAGTTCTTTAGACTTTGGGTTTTAGCGATACAGCGCGGGAAACATTTATTTGTCACCGTTAGAAGGTGAAAAATCGAGCTAACTGCACATGTGACCGGCTGATATAATTGGAAAAATCCTGCAAGTGTCTTTAACCTCGACCAGCAACCTAGGAAATAAAACAGACCAAAGTTGACACTCTGTCGAAGGACAAGACCTGATGAGAGATGGCAATAATACTGGGGGTAAGGAGAAATGGTATAAACAGCTTTTACAAAGAACCTAAAGACATTTTGAGGAGGGAATTCTAGAGAATGAGGTGATGACGTCCCAAGGCCTTCATATCAGATGAGGATGGAGATGGGCGGCACGGTGGCGCAGCGGTAGAGTTACTGCCTCACGGCGCCTGAGACCCGGGTTCGAATTTGCACATTCACCCTGGGACCACGTGGGTTTTCTCCGGGTGCTCGGGTTGCCCCCCCCCCCACGCTCCAACGACGCGCAGGTTTGCAGGTCAATTGGCATCCGTAACGCTTCGGGTCGAGACCCTTCTTCGGACTGAGAGGGTAGACAAAATTGCTGGAGAAACTCAGCAGGTGAGGCAGCGTCTATGGAGCGAAGGAAATAGGCAACGTTTCGGGCTGAAACCCTTCCGGGTTTTGGCCCGAAACGTTACCTATTTCCTTCAAACCCTCAGGTTTCGGCCCGAAACGTCACCTATTTCCTTCGCTCCATAGATGCTGCCTCACCCGCTGAGTTTCTCCAGCAATTTTGTCTACCTTCGATTTTCCAGCATCTGCAGTTCCTTCTTGAACATTCAGACTGAGTCAGTGGAGAGTCCATATCTCTGGGTCGCCCTCTACCCTGACTCTCAGCCTGAAGAAGGGTTTCCAGAAACGTCACCCATTCCATCTCTCCAGGGATGCTGCCTGACCCGCTGAGTTACTCCAGCATTTTGCGGCTATCTTCTTGGGCGCAATGAGAGATTCCTCGGGAAGAGGTGTATTGACTCAATGAGTTGAACTACAATCCCAGGGGCCATAGTTTAAGAAGAAGCGGTGAGCCATTGAGAACGGAGATGAGAAAACACTTTTTCACACAGAGAGTTGTGAGAGTGTGGAATTCTCTCCCTCAGAGGGCGGTGGAGGCTGCTTCTCTGGATGCTTTCAAGAGAGAGTTAGATAGAGCTCTTAGGGTTAATGGAGTTAAGGGATATGGAGAGAATGCAGGAATGGGGTACTGATTGGGGATGATCGGCCATGATCACATTGAATGGCAGTGCTGGTTCGAAGGGCCGAATGGCCTACTCCTGCACCTATTGTCTATTGTCTATTGTCTATTGTCTCTCCCACAGACTCACACACATTAGGGAGGTGAATCTGTGGAATTCTTTGCCACAGAAGGATGTGGAGGCCAAGTCAGTGGATGTTTTTAAGGCGGAGACAGATCGATTCTTGAATGGTACGGGTGTCAGAGGTTATGGGGAGAAGGCAGGAGAATGGGGTTAGGAGGGAGAGACTGAATGGCAGAATAGACTTGATGGGCTGAATGGCCTAATTCTGCTCCTATCACTTATGAATTTATGAACATCCTCCATCCGGACTAAAGACCACGGTGGCGCAGTGTCTGCCTCACAGCGCCAGAGACCCGGGTTCGATCCCGACTACAGGTGCTGTCTGTACGGAGTTTGTCCGTTCTCCCCGTGTCCTGCGTGGATTTTCCCGGGCAGCTCCGGTTTCCTCCCACACTCCAAAGACAAACATATTTGCAGGCTAATTGGCTTGGTCGAATTGTACACTGTCCGGAGTGTGTGTTGGCGTGCGGGTATCGCAGGTCGGCGCGGACTCGGTGGGCCGAAAGTCCGGTGCAGTTCGGACTGTGTCTCGAGCAAGTCCAAACCATCATAACAAAATAGAAAGCGGAGTGTCGGCAGGGCAAGATTAATTATAAATGTGCACCTGGTGAGATTAATGGACTGCTTTAGCATTTAAACTCCTATTAAACAATTAACCTGTCTAATTGGCCCTTCAAGACTCCCTCAGATGTACATCGAGTGAAGACCAGTGTGTACTGAAGGCAGATAAAGTATTGATAAACTTAGATGTGGAGTCTGAGGAGAGCAATATGTTTCTGCATTCCTGACAAGAATCGCGCTACTGTCCCTTCTACCCATCAATATTCTTCAGACGCACAAGAATTTTCCTGCATTTTGTTTTCTGATGGAAGGATGAGAGGGGATCTCATTGAAACATATAAAATTGTTAAGGGTTTGGACACGCTAGAGGCAGGAAACACGTTCCCGATTCTGGGGGAGTCCAGAACCAGGGGCCGCAGTTTAAGAATAAGGGGTAAGCCATTTAGAACGGAGACGAGGAAACAATTTTACTCACAGAGAGTTGTGAGTCTGTGGAATTCTCTGCCTCAGGGGGCGGTGGAGGCCGGTTCTCTCGATGTTTTCAAGAGAGAGCTAGATAGGGCTCTTAAAGATAGCGGAGTCAGGGGATATGGGAAGAAGGCAGGAACGGGGTACTGATTGGGGATGATCAGCCATGATCACATTGAATGGCGGTGCTGGCTGGAAGGGCCGAATGGCCTACTCCTGCGCCCATTGTCTATTGATTCTAGTTCGGTTTATTGTCACGTGTACCGAGGTACAGTGAAAAGGATTTTGTTGCATGCTCGAGAGCAGTCCTGACCTACTTTCTACAGGTCTGAAGAAGGGTCTCAACCCGAAACGTCACCACTTCCTTCTCTCCAGAGATGCTGCTGCCTGTCCCGCTGAGTTACTCCGGCATTTTGTGTCTACCTTCGATTTAAACCAGCATCTGCGGTTCTTTCCGACACATACTCTCTACGTCATTGGAGAACCTTGGACGGTCTTTGATCGGACTTTACTGGACTTCATCTTGCTCTTAACATTATTCATGTTATCCCCTTCATCCTGTATCTGTACACTGCAGACGGCACGATTGTAATCACGTATTGTCTTTCCGCTCACTGGTTAGCACGCAACAAAATCTTTCCCTGTACCTTGGTACACGTGGGCAATAAACTAAACAAAGTCTAAAGTCTTAAGGGCCTGTCCTACAAGCATGCAACTCCATGCGATGAGCGCGACCTAACGTGGTCGCTTGAGCCGTCCGGCGTCGCGGGGCCGGTCCCACTTCGATCGCCGGAGCCGTGAGGAATTACGCGGAGTTTGTCCCGACATCGCGCAGGGCTCCGAAAAACTGACCATGTTCAAAAATTCCGCGCGGCAACGGCTTGTCGACTCGCAGTCGCCTCGACGCATTACACACCGTCTCGACCTCGTGTCCCCATGACCCTCTCTGTGTGTGCCTCTGTGCCCCTCTCTGTGTGCCCCTCTCTGTGTGCCCCTCTCTGTGTGCCCCTCTCTGTCCTGGCGAACTTACCTTTAAGACTTCGCTCCAAGTTCGCCTCACTTCGCGCTGTGTTGCGCCACTCACCCGACCTCCGCGCGGCCCCCACTGCCGGTTTGGTCGCGCTTGCCGCATGCAGGCGCATGCTAGTGGGAACGGCCCTGTACAGGGATCACCCGACCTCCGCGCGGCCCCCGCTTCTAGTTTGATCGCGCTCATCGCATGGAGTCGGATGCTGGTGGGACAGGCCCTTAAGGTGCACAACAATGCTGTAGAAACTCAGCGGGTGAGGCAGCAACTATGGAGCGAGGAAATAGGTGACGTTTCGGGTCGAGACCCTTCTTCAGACTGATGTGGGGGTGGGAGAGGCGGGACGAAGAAAGGAAGAGGCAGAAACAGTGGGCTGTGGGAGAGCTGGGAAGGGGAGGGGAAAGAGGAAGAAAGCAGGGACTACCTGAAATGGGAGAAGTCAATGTTCGTACAGCTGGGGTGTAAACTACCCAAGCAAAATACGAGGTGCTGCTCTTCCAATTTGTGGCGGGACTCACTCTGGCCTTGGTGGAGGCCCAGGACAGAAAGGTCGGATTGGGAATGGGAGGGGGAGTTGAAGTGCTGAGCCACCGAGAGGTCAGGTTCGCAATAAGCAACGTAGTGCAGTCCAAATCAATGGGTGGGAATCAGACAGTTTCCCTGTAAGGTCTGGAGTCAGGCAGGGTTGCTCACTCTCTCCTGTCTTGTTTGTCTGCTGTATTGAACCCTTTGCCGAATCCATCAGGAAGGATGCGAGCATTAGAGGAGTGACACTGCCCGGCAGTGGGGGCATTCAAGTAAAGACCTCCCTGTACATGGACGATGTCGCTGTCTTCTGCTCGGATCCAGGGTCGGTCCGCAGATTGATTAGTATCTGCGACCAGTTTGAGTCGGCCACGGGAGCCAGGGTGAACCGCAGGAAGAGCGAGGCCATGCTCTTTGGCAACTGGCCCGACAGATCTTCTGTCCCCTTCACCATCAAGCCTGACTTCTTGAAGGTGCTGGGGATCTGGTTCGGGGGGGCTGAGGCATGTAACAAGAATTGGCTGGAGCGGATAGCCAGGGTGGGGAAGAAGCTGGAACTGTGGAGGCAACGCTCCCTCTCCATAACGGGAAAGAATTTGGTCATCAGGTGTGAGGTGCTCTCGGGCCTGCTGTACTTGGCACAGGTGTGGCCTGTCCCCCCTTCCTACGCCACAGGGATCACCCGGGCCGTCTTCCAGTTCATCTGGGGGTCGAGGATGGACCAGGTACAACGGGCCACAATGTACAAGTCAGCAGACAACGGGGGTAAAAGCGTGCCCAACGTCGCCCTCATCCTGATGGCCACCTTCGTGTGTGGCTGCATCAGGAGGAGTGTAGAGCCAAGGCATGTGGGCACCAAGTGTCACTACTTGCTGAGGTTCTACCTGTCCCCGGTGTTGCGAAGGATGGGCCTGGCGCAGATGCCACGCAATGTGCCAGTCAACTGGTCACTGCCGCCCCATCTGTCGTCTGTGGAAAGGTTCTTCCGGACCAACACCTTTGACCACATGTCCATTGGGCAGTGGTCAGCACAGAATGTCCTGCAGGCACTGCAGGGAAAAGACTCGATGGACCCGGTGGCGTGGTTTCCTGAGCAGACTGCCCAGCTTGTCTGGCAAAATGCCTCATCGCCAGAACTCACCAACAAGCACCAAGACCTGGCTTGGCTGGCGGTGAGGGGAGCCCTCCCAGTCAGATCCTTCCTGCACCGTCGGAACCTCACTACCAGCGCACGCTGCCCTCGGGACGGCTGCTATGGAGTGGAGACGGTTGCCCACCTCTTTGCAGAGTGTGGATTTGCCCAAAGAGTCTGGAGAAAAATGCAACGGTCCCTGGTACGCTTTATTCCAAACAGCTCCGTCACAGAGGACTCTGTGATTTACGGACTGTTCCCAGGGACACATTCAGAGACTGACATCAAGTGCTGCTGGAGGGTTATCAGCTCGGTGAAAGACGCTCTCTGGTCTGCCCGAGCGTTGTTCACCACCCAGCAGAGCGAGATGTCCGTCGGGAAATATTGCTGACTGGCCCACTGCAGACTGCAGGAGTACGTACTGAGGGACGCACTGAAGCTCGGTGCAGCCAACGCTAAGGCTCGGTGGGGGAGGGCCACAGTCTAAGGTCCTTCCGCTGCTGGACATGAGGGGCACTGTATGGTGGAGACGCCCCTCAAAATAAGGGAAGGTATCCCATGCCGGGGGGCCACATGAGTGGCACGGGTGGGGGATCGATTCGTGAAATTTGAAAAATTTGAAAAATGTATATAGACTGTATGGAGACATTTGTATAGCCTCCGAAAATGTTGGATGGATTTTTCGCACGGTTGATGTATTGTATATATTTATTACTTGAATAAAGTCTATTTTGAAATATTAAAAAAAACGTGACAATAATAAAGGGAACAAGACTGAACTTCATCGCATGTCACACCTGCTATTTATCAGTTGTATGTGTGTGCCGGGGTATGTTTTACACTGTGAGTTCTATGTTTGATCACACAGCAAAATATTTGACTAAATGAGGACCCAAGTTATGATCTAGACAAAGGCAAGCTAAACGACGCAAGGCTTTCCACACAGCAGAGCCTTGCAGCCTGAAGCCTAATCCTGAATTCTAAAAACCTGATTGAAGCTTAACTGTATTGGGGAACAAACAGCGGCCGGTATAATTAGGAAGAGAATTTGTCGGGCTCTTGACTTTGCCTAAGAACGAGAGGTCTGGAATTGCAATATCCGAGCTGTTTGCACAGTCTGAATGCTCACACAATGGCAATCGCGGCTCCAACCTCCAACGGATTAATATTTGATGCTGGGAAATAAATGTGAGCCGCTCCTGTTTATTTAGGATATCACGAAATGCACCGAAATTTGCAATTTTATTGGCATCAACTGTCCCCCCCCCCAGCTTCCCCCCCACGCCTTGCCTGCATTCCCGCCAACCTCACCCTCCATCCACTCCCATTTAGTTTAGAGGTACAGCGCGGAAACAGGCCCCCTGTGCCAACCAGCGATCCCCGCACATTGACTCTACCCTACACACACACTAGGGACCATTTTGCATCTATACCAGGTCAATTAACCTACAAGCCTGTATGTCTTTGGAGGGTGGGAGGAAACCGAAGATCTTGGAGAAAACCCACGCAGGTCCCGGAGCAAATGTACAAACACTTCACAGACAGCGCCCGTAGTCAGGATCGAACCTGGATCGCTGGTGCCGTCAGACAACAACTCTACCGCTGCGCCACCGTGCCGCCCACATTTTTGTTAACACCCGGTGAATCTAAAAGTCGGGGCCACATCAATCTGAAGATGCTTGAACCTTGAGCACAAGATGACAAGCTGGTGGATCCGTGGTCAAGGTTCAGATTGGGGCTATATTGAATACTTTTGTAACTATAGAGAGATATGGAAGAGTTAGGTGTGAAAACGAGAGATCAAAGGGGACAAAGCTCAAGGAAAATGTAGATCCTTGTTAGCTGGGGGAAGTTGACAACGAGGCATCTCGATGTAAAATCGAATCAGGAGGACGGTCAGACTGGTCGGAGAACTAGGATGGAGAGAGAGGGAAAGCAGTGCGTTGAAATATGAGGTGCTGTTCCTCCAATTTGCGCTGGGCCTCACTCTGACAATGGAGGAGGCCCAGGACAGAGAGGGAGGGGGAGTGTGGGAATGGGAGGGGGAGTTAAAATGTTTAGCAACTGGGAGAACAGGTAGGTCGAGGCGGACTGAGTGGAGGTGTTCAGCTAAACGATCGCCGATGTATCGGGGTCCACACCTGGAACAGCAGATACAGTAGATGAGGGTGGAAGAGGTGCCGAGCTAACGATAATCTATTCTGCATTTTCCCTGACCTTCATCCCCTTTGATCTCTCATTTTCACACTTTACCCTCCTTATCTCTCGTTTCCCTCTCCCCCTGACTCTCAGTCTAAAGAAAGGTCTCGATCCGAAGTGTCACTCTTTCTGTCTCTCCAGAGATGCTGCCTGTCCCGCTGAGTTACTCCAGCATTTTGCGTGTATCTTTGGTGTAAAACAGCATCTGCCGTTCCTTCACGCACGTTTGCCAGCTGTCGGCACCCTTTCACGTGGCGGCACTTGCTGTACGGAATACACGTGACAATAAATTATCAATCAAAGCAGGTCTACATGTCGCACAGAAACCGATCTGCGGCTGTGGAAGTTGAGGGGACGGAACGACAGAGGGGCTCGAGGTGTGGGTGGAGTAGAGTGGGCCGCTGGAGGCCCTGCGGAAGCCTGGGGCTCAATTAGATCGGGCGCTGCTGGGGGTCCCCAGAGAGGTCGGGCGAGAGCGCGGACTGACCGGAGCGGCACGGAGCGGTGGAGATAACACCGTCAACATCGCCAGGCCAGGCCGAGGCCTGCAACTCCGGCCCGGTGCCGTCGCCACGACAACGGGCCTTCAAGACCCAGATAAGACTCTGCACTCGACAGAACCTTGAAAATTGAAGGGCACATCTCCTATCATATAACACATAGTCCTCCATTCTTTGCAAATCCATGTACATAGAAACATAGAAACATAGAAATTAGGTGCAGGAGTAGGCCATTCGGCCCTTCGAGCCTGCACCGCCATTCAATATGATCATGGCTGATCATCCAACTCAGTATCCCGTACCTGCCTTCTCTCCATACCCTCTGACCCCCCTTAGCCACAAGGGCCACATCTAACTCACTCTTAAATATAGCCAATGAACTGGCCTCAACTACCCTCTGTGGCAGAGAGTTCCAGAGACCCACCACTCTCTGTGTGAAAAAAGTCCTTCTCATCTCAGTCCTAAAGGATTTCCCCCTTATCCTTAAGCCGTGACCCCTTGTCCTGGACCTCCCCAACATCGGGAACAATCTTCCTGCATCAAGCCTGTCCAACCCCTTAAGAATTTTGTAAGTTTCTATAAGATCCCCTCTCAATCTCCTAAATTCTAGAGAGTATAAACCGAGTCTATCCAGTCTTTGTTCATAAGACAGTCCTGACATCCCAGGAATCAGTCTGGTGAACCTTCTCTGCACTCCCTCTATGGCAATAATGTCCTTCCTCAGATTTGGAGACCAGAACTGTACGCAACTGTACCTGTCTAAAAGCCTCTTAATTGTCTCTGAGTCTATAGTATCTGCCTCCATCACCACACCTAGCAGCACGTTCCAGGTACCCAGCGCCCTCTGTATGAAGTCTATACTCTATTAGATCCCCTTCCCATTCCCACACTGACCTAAAGAAGGGTCTCGATCAGAAACGTCACCCATTATTTCACTCCATATGTGTTGCCCGTCCCGCTGAGATACTCCAGCATTTTGAGTCTATCCACACTGATCTTTGGTCCTGGGCCTCCTCCACTGTCAGACTGAGGCCACACGCACATTGGACGAGCAGCATCTCATATTTCTCTTGGGCAGCTCACACCCCAGCGGTATGAATGTTGATTTCTGTCATTTCAAGTAACGCCTGGCCTGCATTTCCTCTCTTCCTCCCTCCCTCCCCCATGCTAGTCGTCCTATCAGTTCCACTATTCCCATCCTTGTATCTCATAGTTAACATCACTTCCCCAGCCAACAATGGACCATTGTGGGCTCCACCCTCCCTCGGTCGTCTGTTTCGGGACCCTGATTTGTTCTGGCCTTTTCTTTCCTCCTGTTCCGTCTCCACAAATTTCAGCCTGCAGAAGGTTCCCGACACTAAACGTCACCCATCCCGTTTCTCCAGAGATGCTGCCTGACCCGCCGAGTTATTCCAGCACTTTGTGTCTATTTTCAGTATAAACCAGCATCTGCAGTTCCTTTCCACACAACAGGGCAGCACGGTGGTGCAGCGGCAGAGTTGCTGCCTCACAGCGCCAGAGACATGGGTTCGATTCCGACTACGGGTGCTGGCCGTATGGAGTTTGCACGTTCTCCCCGTGACCTGCGTGGGTTTTCTCCAAGATCTTTGGTTTCCTCCCACACTCCAAAGACGTACAGGCTTGTGGATTATAGACAATAGACAATAGGTGCAGGAGTCGGCCATTCGGCCCTTTGAGCCAGCACCGCCATTCAATATGATCGCGGCTGATCATCCACAATCAGTACCCCGTTCCTGCCTTCTCCCCATATCCCCTGACTCCGCTATCTTTAACAGCCTTATCTAGCTCTCTCTTGAAAGTATCCAGAGGACCGGCCTCCACCGCCCTCTGAGGCAGGGAATTCCACAGACTCACAACTCTCTGTGAGAAAAAGTGTTTCCTTATCCCCATTCTAAATGGCTTAACCCTTATCCTCAAACTGTGGCCCCTGGTTCTGGACTCCCCCAGTCAATTGTCTTGGTACAAACGTAAATTGTCCCCAGTGTGTGTAGGAGCAGTGTGAGTGTGCGGGGATCGCTGGTCGGTGCGGACTGGGTGGGCCGAAGGGCCAGTTTCTGCGCTGGGTCGTTCTAAACTAAAATAAACAAAACTAAAATCACCCTTCAGCCGTCTGTAATAAAAAAATGTTGTTTCATATTTGTTAAGAGAGTCTAACAAGCCTAAAAAAAAAAGGTTTGATTTGCCCAAAAGCAGAGAGCCTTATGATACAAAAAATCAGCCGGTGCTTCCCTTTAAATCAGTTTTATTCACTCGACTAAAATCATCTTTCACAGAAAGCCAGCGAATAGCTTCAGCTTCTATCATTCATCCGAGACTTATTAGCTGGTATATTTTATTTATAAGCTGCTTTACACTTTATTAATTGAAAGCGTCCTGATTTACCTTTTGTGCCTTTGTTATAATACTTCTCTCACCTCCTGACAAAAATGGTGTTGTGAAGAATCACCTAAAAATTAAAACCAAAAGATAAATCTCCTTAAATCACACACCACCGTAGCCGCAGTATGTTGCTCGCTCCAAGTCTTAAGAGACACAGCAGAGAGAATTATTTTGAAGCACAGCTTGGTGTAAGAGCTCTCATTTGCACTTTGTGATCGAGTCATAGATTCATACGGTGCGGAAACAGGCCCTTCGGCCCAACTTGCCCACACCGGCCAATATTTGTCCCTCGTGTGTGTAGGATAGTGTCAATGTCCAGGGAACGTTGGTCGGTGTGGATTAGGTCCCAGCTACACTAGTCCCACCTGGCCCGCGCTTGGTCCATTTCCCTCTAAACCTGCCCAATCCACGTACCTGTCTAACTGTTTCTTAAACGTTGCAATAGTCCCAGCCTCAACTACCTCGTCCGGCTGCTCGTTCCATACACCCACCAACCTTTGTGTAAAGAATTCACCCTTCAGGTTCCTATTAAATCTTTCCCCCCCTCACCTTAAACCTATGTCCTCTGGTCCTCGACTCTCCATCCTCATGGCAAGGGACTTTGTGCATCTACCTGATCTATTCCTCTCATGATAATGTACTCATCTGAAAACAAGGCCTTGTTTTAAACGTGACCAAACCAAGTATTTCATGGATTTAGACCTTAAATAGCGTGCTATTTGACGTGGCGGGTGGATACAGGTGAGGGGTGGGGTGGTTGATTGGTAAACAGCACCTGTAGTCGGGATCAAACCCGGCTCTATGGTGCTGTGAGGCAGCAACTCTACCGCTGTGCCACCGTGCCACCCAAAGATTCCTAGTCTTAGGTCCTCCGGCCCTCGATTCACCTACTCTGGGCAAGAAACTCTGTGCATCTGCCCGCCCTCATCACCGGTCCCCGCCTACTCAACCTCATCCTATAGCTCAGGCCCTCGAGTCCAGGCAACATCCTCGTAAACCTTCGCTGCACCCTTTCCAGCTTGACAACATGGGGCTGCAGCGGTAGGAGTTGCATCCTCACGGCGCCAGAGACCCGGGTTCGATCCTGACTACGGGTGCTGTCTGTACGGAGTTTGTCATATTCTCCCTGTGTCCTCCCACGTCCCAAAGATGTACATGTTGATAGGTTAATTGGCTTCTGTAGATTGTAAACTGTCCCTCGTATGTGGAGGATAGTGTCAGTGTGCGGGGAGCGCTGGTCGGCGCGGACCCGGTGGGCCGAGGGGCCTGTTTCTGCGCTGTACCTCTAAACTAAACTCAACTCAACTCGTCTTACCAATAAAGGCGGCGCCCAAATCTGAACAGAATTCTGTAAATGTGGCCTCACCCACGCCTTGTCCAACTGCAACATGGCCTCCCAACTTCTGCACTCACCTACTTTACTATTACAGAAGAAATTAAGTAAGCTGATGCCTTAGAATCCATCAGTATCGACAACATACTCTAACACAATTCTTCAACATTATTAGCATTCAGAGTGCATTAGCTGTGGAAGTGCATCATTTTTTGTTTGTAAGTATGTTTATAATTTATAGTTCTGGAGAATACAATTTACATGAGTCTATTTTATGATCTCACAAATAGATGGATGAAGTCAACCATAGAGCAGTTCAAATACTGGGCATAAATATGACCTAAATCTTCCAAATGTACCCTGCTGTAAAAGTAGCTTACATATATAAAATAAATTAATTCTTGCATGTCCTATTGGTTTCTTTTCATAAATTTAAATCCGTGAGTCCGTGAAACAAGTTTGTTTTTTTTTCATTCCAAGGGGGAAGGAAGAATAGCCTCTTTGATTTGATTGTGCAACCATCTTTTAGTATTCTGTTCGTTCCTCCAGCAGTACTTTTTGGTTTAGTTTGGAGGTATAGTGTGGAGACAGGCCATTCGGCCCGTCCGGTCCCCGCTGTCCAGCCATCCCCGCACATTAATGGGCCTGTCCCACTGGGGCGATTTTTTTAGGCAACTACAAGCGACTTGGCTGTCACCACATGGTCTCCTGTATGGTCGGGAGTAGTCTCCTTAAGGCCCTGTCCCACCTTCACCACCTAATTCACGACCTCTGCCGAGTTTGCCCTTGACTCATACTCGCAGCATGGTCGTCGCTAGGTAGGTCGTAACAGGCCGTGATGCTGGTCGTAGGTACTCGTGGCATCAAGGAGGTCGGGGCGTTTTTTATAGCCGGATGAAAAATGTCCACGAGTAAAAAAGGTCGTGAATTAGGTCGTGAGAGTGGGACGGGCCCTTAAAGTCGCCCAAAGAGTCGTAGCGTCTTTCTGGCTGCCGCTGGAATTTCAACATGTTGACATTTTTCGGCGATGGTGGAGACCGTGGGTTTGACGCCAATGAGCGTGGCTTGACGTAGGTGCTGTCGTGGGTTGTTGCCGGTGCTGACTTCGGTGAATTCAATTGTCGTATTCGCCGGCAGTCACCTAAAAAATCGTCAAACGTCACCGGTTTTCCGGCGACCTGCTACGACTATGAGAGTCGCCAGCAGTGGCCTAAAAACCACCTACGTGGGGCAGGCCCTTAACACCATCCTACACACACTAGGGACAATTTACAACTTTACCAATTCAATTGACCTACAAACCAGCGCGTGATTAGAGTGTGGGAGGAAACTGCAGATCTCGGAGCAAACCCACGGGGAGAACGTACAAACTCCGCACAGACAGCAGCCGTAGTCAGAATCGAACCCGGGTCTCTGGCGCCACGAGGCGGCAACTCTACCGCTGCGCCCCCGTGCCGCTTGAGGGCTCTTGAGAATGACAAAGTACTGCAAGGAAATTCGAACTAAGATGCAAGTCAAATATTATAAAACAGCTCTGCTTAGCTGTGGTAGAGCGACACGCACAGAATAACAACTGATTCTGTTTATGTGCTGTGTTGCCTGATTTAGCAGAGAACAGAAAATTGTCAGAGTAACTCCGCGGGCCACACAGCATCTATGGAGGACGTGGACAGGCAACGTGTCCGGCGGGTACCCTGCCGCAAGATCCGAGTCTGAACAAGGTACCGTCGCCTATCTATGTCCTTCAGAGATGCTGCCTCATCCACAGAGTTCCTCCAGCACTCTGTGTCCTTTCTTGGTCTGAAGTAGGGTCACGACCTGAAACGTCGCCTATCTATGTCCTTCGGAGATGCTGCCTGATCCACAGAGTTCCTCCAGCACTTTGTGTTCCACACCAGATTCCTGCAGCTGCGATTCCTTGTGTCTAGATAGCATCCAGTTTGACACAGTGCTGGAGTAACTCAGCGGACCAGGCAGCATCGCTGGAGAGAAAAGGATGGGTGACGCAGGCAGGTGGGACTAGTGTAGATTGGGCATCCTGATTGGCAATGACAAGTTGGACTAAAGGGCTCCTTCAGTCCAAGACCATCTTCTTCTTGCCTATGGCACGCACAGCCTAAATCTGTAGGACAACTTGTTCTATTTGATCTTATTTGATTGTGCACGCCTTGTTGGTTGCATTCGTCGAAACAGGGCGGGCCACGTGAAGGTGGCGATCTCCCGGCCCTCCAAGACTATGAATCTACTGTTTTACTGACTCTGTGATAAATGCGGTAAAATAAACACACTGTGTATGCTGCTAATCTGAACTTAAAGCAGAACATGGTGGACATATCAGACAGTCAAGTAAGTATACCTGTAACAAGAGGAGGCATTTTCAACTGAGCTGAAATATTAACCCTGTTTCTCCCTCCATAGTCAAATCAAGTCAAGTTTATTCGTCACATACACATACGGGATGTGCAGTGAAATGGAAAGTGGCCGTGCATGCAGACTTTGTGCAAAAAACAAACAAACAAACAACAAACTACAAACAGAATCACGTGTTCTTTTTCATATTAAATATTGTGGGCGGTATTATGGTACAGTAAGTTAGTAGAGTTAGTCCCTGGTGAGATAGGAGTTTACAGTCCGAATGGCCTCTGGGAAGAAGGTATTGATAGATTCTGCCATCAATACCTTAGAAACATAGAAACATAGAAAATAGGTGCAGGAGTAGGCCATTCGGCCCTTCGAGCCTGCACCGCCATTCAATGTGATCATGGCTGATCATCCAACTCAGTATCCCGTACCTGCCTTCTCTCCATACCCCCTGATCCCTTTAGCCACAAGTGCCACATCTAACGCCCTCTTAAATATAGCCAATGAACTGGCCTCAACTACCTTCTGTGGCAGAGAATTCCAGAGACTCACCACTCTCTGTGTAAAGAATGTTTTCCTCATTTCGGTCCTAAAGGAATTCCCCCTTATCCTTAGACTGTGACCCCTTGTTCTGGACTCCCCCAACATCGGGAACAATCTTCCAGCATCTAGCTTGTCCAACCCCTTAAGAATTTTGTAGGTTTCTATAAGATCCCCCCTCAATCTTCTAAATTCCATAGAGTACAAACCGAGTCTATCCAATCTTTCCTCATATGAAAGTCCTGACATCCCAGGAATCAGTCTGGTGAATCTTCTCTGTACCCCCTCTATGGCAAGGATGTCTTTCCTCAGATTTGGAGACCAAAACTGTACGCAGTACGCAGTACCTTGATATCTGTTCCGTGCTGTTATCAACCATGTTGCTTGATCACTTATGCCTTTTCAATAGACAATAGACAACAGGTGCAGGAGTAGGCCATTCGGCCCTTGGAGCCAACACTGCCATTCAATGTGATCATGGCTGATCATCCCCAATCAGTACCCCGTTCCTGCCTTCTCCCCATATCCCCTGACTCCGCTATTTTTAAGAGCCCTATCTAGCTCTCTCTTGAAAGTATCCAGAGAACCCGCTTCCACCGCCCTCTGAGGCAGAGAATTCCACAGACTCACCACTCTCTGTGAGAAAAGGTGTTTCCTCATCTCCGTTCTAAATGGCTTACCCCTTATTCTTAAACTGTGGCCCCTGGTTCTAGACTCCCCCAACATCGGGAACATGTTTCCTGCCTCTAGCGTATCCAAACCCTTAATAATCTTATATGTTTCAATAAGATCCCCTCTCATCCTTCTAAGCCCAGCCGCTTTTCTTATCATATTCTATGAAGACAGGTTTGTGGATCCTCGGCCTTCTTTCTTCCAAAGCCCCCAATCAGTTCCTCGGTCTTACTGACGATGAGAGCAAGGTCATAAGGTCAAGATATAGGAGTAGGCTTAGGCCATTCGGCCCATCTAGTCTACTCCACCATTCAATCATGGCTGATCTATCTCTCTCCCTCCTAACCCCATTCACCTGCCTTCTCCACGTAACCCCCGACACCCGCACTAATCAAGAATCTCTCTATCTTAAAATCTCCCTACGCCTTAAAAATATCCACTGACTTGGCCTCCACAGCCGTCTGTGGCAAAGTCTGTAGCGAAGGTTGATGTTTCAGCAACTCAATGACAGGATAAAGATAAACTGTCTGGAAGTCTGCCCCTAAGACCATGAGACATCAGAGCAGAGTTAGGCCATTCTGCCCATCAGGTCCACTCTTCCATTCGACCAAGGCTGATCTATTTTTCTCTCTCAACCACGTTCTTCTACCTTCTCCCGATAACTTTTGACGCCCTTACTAATCAAGAACCTATCAATTTCTGATTTTAAAGAACCCAGATCCTTGGCCTCCACCGCTGCACTGGAACTGGGCAGTGAGATCTACAGATTCACCACAGTCAAATGGGCCCAGTTTTTGCTTTCAGCCTTGTAACTGCAAATTGTTTCTAATCATTCATCCTTCCAAATTGCAACGAAAACATAATTTTAATTAAAGCAAATTATGACAGTTAAATTAGTAATGTTGGCACAAATGATGTTGGAAAGAAGGAGATGAATTTTTTGCAGCGGGACTTCAGAGAGCTCGGAAAAATGCTGAAAAGCAGGACTTCCAGGGTTGTTATCTCCGGTTTGCTTCCAGTTCCTCGTGCTGGCGAGAGCAGGAACAGGGAGATATGGGACCTGAATGTGTGGCTGAGGAACTGGTGCAGGGGGCAGGGATTTAGATTCTTAGATCACTGGGATTTTTTTTATAGTAAGGGGGAACTGTACAAAAGGGACGGATTGCATCTTAACAGGTGGGGGACCAGCATTCTGGCCGGCAGGTTTGCCACTGCTACACGGATGGTTTTAAACTGAATAAGGGGGGTGGGGTATCAAATGGGATAGTCGAGGACGGAGTTAGAGGGAAAGAGAGTAAAGCGATGGTTAATGACCCCAGAATTAACGGGGAAGAAAGCTCACAAAGGGATAGGAGAGTATGGCCAAGTGGAATAGGGATCGATGTGAAAGGGGCCACTTGTCAACATAATTGTATAAGGAGTAAGAGTGTTGTAAAAACAAGCCTGAAGGCTTTGTGTCTCAATGCGAGGAGCATTCATAATAAGGTGGATGAGTTGAAGGTGCAGATAGCGATTAATGACTATGCTATAGTTGGAATCACGGAGACTTGGCTCCAGGATGACCAAGGCTGGGAGCTGAACATCCAGGGATATTCAATATTCAGGAGGGATAGACGAAAAGGAAAAGGAGGTGGGGTAGCGTTGCTGGTGAGAGAGGAGATTAATGCAATAGAAAGGAAGGACATTAGCGTGGAGGATGTGGAATCGATATGGGTAGAGCTGCGAAACTCTAAGGGGCAGAAAACGCTAGTGGGAACTGTGTACAGGCCACCTAACAGTAGTATTGGAGTTGGGGATGGCATCAAACAGGAAATTAGAAATGCGTGCAACAAGGGTAACACGGTTATAATGGGTGACTTCAATCTGCATGTAGATTGGGTGAATCAAATTGGCAGGGGTGCTGAGGAAGAGGATTTCCTGGAATGTATGCGGGATAGTTTTCTCAACCAACATGTGGAGGAACCAACGAGAGAGCAGGCTATTCTAGACTGGGTATTGAGTAATGAGGAAGGGTTAGTTAGCAGTCTTGTTGTGCGTGGCCCCTTGGGTAAGAGTGACCATAATATGGTTGAGTTCTTCATTAGGATGGAGAGTGACAAAATTAAGTCAGAAACAAGGGTTCTGAACTTGAACAAAGGTAACTTTGAAGGTATGAGATGTGAATTGGCCAAGATAGACTGGCAGGTGATTCTTAAAGGGTTGACAGTGGATGTGCAATGGAAGGTATTTAAAGACTGCATGGATGAAGTACAAAAGTTGTTCATACCAGTTTGGCAAAAGAATAAATCGGGGAAGGTGGTGCATCCATGGATAACAAGGGAAATCAGGGATAGTATAAAAACAAAAGATGAGGCATACAAATTTGCCAGAAAAAGCAGCCTACCGGAGGACTGGGAGAAATTCAGAATCCAGCAGAGGAGGACAAAGGGCTTAATTAGGAAAGGGAAAATAGATTATGAAAGGAAACTGGCAGGGAACATAAAAACTGACTGCAAAAGTTTTTATAGATATGTAAAGAGAAAGAGACTAGTTAAAACAAATGTTGGTCCCTTGCAGTCAGAAACAGGTGAATTGATCATGGGGAACAAGGACATGGCAGACCAATTGAATAACTACTTTGGTTCTGTCTTCACTAAGGAAGACATAAATAATCTGCCGGAAATAGCAGTGGAACGGGGGTCAAATAAGATGGAGGAACTGAGTGAAATCCAGGTTAGCCGGGAGGTGGTGTTGGGTAAATTGAACGGATTGAAGGCCGATAAATCCCCAGGGCCAGATAGTCTGCATCCCAGAGTACTCAAGGAGGTAGCCACAGAAATAGTGGATGCATTAGTGATAATTTTTCAAAATTCCTTAGATTCTGGAGTAGTTCCTGAGGATTGGAGGGTAGCTAATGTAACCCCACTTTTTAAAAAAGGAGGGAGAGAGAAAGCGGGGAATTACAGACCAGTTAGTCTAACATCGGTAGTGGGGAAACTGCTAGAGTCAGTTATTAAAGATGGGATAGCAGCGCATTTGGAAAGTGGTGAAATCATTGGACAAAGTCAGCATGGATTTACGAAAGGTAAATCATGTCTGACAAATCTGATAGAATTTTTCGAGGATGTAACTAGTAGAGTGGATAAGGGAGAACCAGTGGATGTGTTATATCTAGACTTTCAGAAGGCTTTCGACAAGGTCCCGCATAAGAGATTAGCATACAAACTTAAAGCACACGGTATTGGGGGTTCAGTATTGATGTGGATAGAGAACTGGCTAGCAGACAGGAGGCAAAGGGTAGGAGTAAACGGGTCCTTTTCAGAATGGCAGGCAGTGACTAGTGGGGTGCCGCAAGGCTCAGTGCTGGGACCCCAGCTATTTACAATATATATTAATGATTTGGACGAGGGAATTCAATGCAACATCTCCAAATTTGCAGATGATACCAAGCTGGGGGGTATAGTTAGGTGTGAGGAGGATGCTTGGCGGCTGCAGGGTGATTTGGATAGGCTGAGTGAATGGGCAGATGCATGGCAGATGCAGTACAATGTGGATAAATGTGAGGTTATCCACTTTGGTGGCAAAAACATGAGGGTAGACTATTATCTGAATGGTGGCAGATTAGGTGAGGGGGAGATGCAACGAGACCTGGGTGTCATGGTACACCAGTCATTGAAAGTAGGCATGCAGGTGCAGCAGGCAGTGAAGAAAGCAAATGGTATGTTAGCATTCATAGCGAAAGGATTTGAGTATAGGAGCAGGGAGGTTTTACTGCAGTTGTACAGGGTTTTGGTGAGGCCACACCTGGAGTACTGCGTACAGTTTTGGTCTCCAAATCTGAGGAAAGACATCCTTGCCATAGAGGGGGTACAGAGAAGATTCACCAGGCTGATTCCTGGGATGTCAGGACTTTCATATGAGGAAAGATTGGATAGACTCGGTTTGTACTCGATGGAATTTAGAAGATTGAGGGGGGATCTTATAGAAACTTACAAAATTCTTAAGGGGTTGGACAAGCTAGATGCTGGAAGATTGTTCCCGATGTTGGGGGAGTCCAGAACAAGGGGTCACAGTCTAAGGATAAGGGGGAATTCCTTTAGGACCGAAATGAGGAAAACATTCTTTACACAGAGAGTGGTGAGTCTCTGGAATTCTCTGCCACAGAAGGTAGTTGAGGCCAGTTCATTGGCTATATTTAAGAGGGCGTTAGATGTGGCACTTGTGGCTAAAGGGATCAGGGGGTATGGAGAGAAGGCAGGTACGGGATACTGAGTTGGATGATCAGCCATGATCACATTGAATGGCGGTGCAGGCTCGAAGGGCCGAATGGCCTACTCCTGCACCTATTTTCTATGTTTCTATGTTTTCTATGTAACTACACTTGTTAAAGAAGTAACTGCAGATGCTGAAGAATCGAGGGTTACACAAAAGGCTGGAGAAACTCAGCGGGTGCAGCAGCATCTAAGGAGCGAAGGAGATAGGCGACGTTTCGGGTCGAGACCCTTCTTCAGACTGGTCAGGGATCAGGGAAACGAGAGATATAGACGGTGATGTGGAGAGATAAAGAACAATGAATGAAAGATATGCAAAAAAGTATCGATGATAAAGGAAGCAGGCCATTGTAAGCTGTTTGTATTGTGAAAATGAGAAGCTAGTGCGACTGGGGGGGGAGTAACTACACTTTGTGCCGCATTTTACTTTAGTTTTGAGATACAGCGGGGAAACAGGCCCTTCCTCCCACCGAGTCCACTCCTGCCAGCGATCCCCGCACACTAACACTATCCTACACACACTAGGGCACAATTTACAATTTTATCGAACCCAAACAACCTACAAACCCGCACGCCTTTGGAGTGTGGGAGGAAACCGGAGCACCCGGAGAAAACCCACGAGGTCACGGGGAGAACGTACAAACTCCGTACAGACAAGCGCCCGTAGTCAGGATCGAACCCGGGTCTCTGGCGCCGTGAGGCAGCAACTCTACCGCTGCGCCACCGTGCCGCCCTGACACGATCTGCATATTTGGGCAACACATTCAATTTAAGAATGGGTGACTTTAGTTGAACATTTAGTTCGGTGACACTCGGCAAGTTGTCACCAAAGTTGTGAAGGTGCGAGGTAATACCTTCCCAGAGTAAGTCACGATAATAAATGTCCTCAATACTAATTATCCCGATGGGGATAATTCAGAATGTCTTTGTCTCTCTACCTGTTAATTAATTAATGGTTTAAATGTCATCTTGCTGGGGTGCGCTTGCCAAAGATGGGAGACAAAATGGTGATTTACGACCCGGTCTCCAGCAGCTAAAAAGCTGCATCACCACAGGGTTAAATTTAATTCAAAAACGCAGGAGAGTCAATTGTTCTCGAAGAATCTTCCAAAAAACTCCCCATCAGGAAAGCAGTGTGGGGGCACTGATGGTATAGAGGCTGCCTTTCCTACACATTGTCATTTGTTGCAAGCTGAAATATTAAATTAAAATTACCGACTTGTCATCCCGTAACAGATTATGTTCGGTGCGGTGAGGAAAATGGTAATTGAAGGGATTACCTACTGTGTGGCTGAGAATGTCTTTTCTAAAGAGCAGCCTTTTAAAATATCAAGTACCTGTGTCGACGACCTAATCCTTTCTTTAGCAGTCGGAGCAGGGGGAGAATATGTGGCTTGATGACAAGGCTGCGTCTGCTTAACTTAATAAGTATCACGCTGGCCGCAAGACTGATTAAAGGTGCGATGGAATATTAAAACATCCACATCTGATATCTATTTTACATAGAAACATAGAAACATAGAAATTAGGTGCAGGAGGAGGCCATTCGGCCTTTCGAGCCTGCACTGCCATTCAATACGATCATGGCTGATTCATATCAGGAAAACCAGATTAATTTTCGAAGACATGGAATCCATTCATTGTTTTAGAGAAGGAACTGCAGATGCTGGAGAATCGAGGGTACACAAAAGGCTGGAGAAACTCAGCGTGTGCAGCAGCATCTAAGGAGTGAAGGAGATAGGCGACGTTTCGGGCCGAAACCCTTTCGGCCCGAAACGTCGCCTATCTCCTTCACTCCTTAGATGCTGCTGAATCCATTCATTGATTCATTACAAGGATAGTATAGACATAGACATAGAAATTAGGTGCAGGAGTAGGCCATTCGGCCCGTCGAGCCTGCACCGCCATTCAATATGATCACGGCTGATCATCCAACTCAGTATCCCGTACCTGCCTTCTCTCCATACCCTCTGATCCCCTTAGCCACAAGGGCCACATCTAACTCCCTCTTAAATATAGGCAATGATCTGGCCTCAACTACCCTCTGTGGCAGAGAGTTCCAGAGACCCACCACTCTCTGTGTGAAAAATGCCCTTCTCATCTCGGTCCTAAAGGATTTCCCCCTTATCCTTAAGCTGTGACCCCTTGTCCTGGACTTCCCCAACATCGGGAACAATCTTCCTGCATCTAGCCTGTCCAACCCCTTAAGAATTTTGCGCTTTCGTCCAAAGAACGGGACGCCCTCCCCGAGACGCCGCGAGCTGGAGCGGGGCGCGGAGGAGGTCTACAGGGATGTTGCCATCTCGGGGCCCGAGCTGCAGGGAGAGGTTGAGCGGGCTGGGACTCTATTCCCTGGAGTGCAGGAGGATGAGGGGGTGATCTTGTCGAGGTGTACAAAATCGTGAGAGGAATAGATCGGGTAGAGTCTCTTGCCCAGAGTCGGTGAATCGAGGACCAGAGGACATAGGTTCAAGGTGAAGGGGAAAAGATTTAATAGGAATCTGAGGTGGACAAAAATGCTGGAGAAACTCAGTGGGTGAGGCAGCATCTATGGAGCGAAGGAAATAGGCAACGTTTCGGGCCGAAACCCAAGGGGTTTCGGCCCGAAACGTTGCCCATTTCCTTCACTAGGTTGCTTATTTCCTTTGCTCCATAGATGCTGCCTCACCCGCTGAGTTTCTCCAGCATTTTTGTCCACCTCAGATTCCTATTAAATCCTTTCCCCTTCACCTTACACCCCTGTCCACTGGTCCTCGATTCACCTATTGTGGCATTTTTGTCTACCTTCGATTTTTCCAGCATCTGGAGTTCCTTCTTAAACATAGGAATCTGAGGGGTAACTTTTTCCACACAAAGGGCGGTGGGTGCATGGAGCGAGCTGCCAGAGGAGGTGGTTGAGGCTGGGACTATCCCAACGTTTAAGAAACAGTTAGACAGGCACATGGATAGGACAGCTACAAGAGACATGGGCAGGTGGGACCAGTGTAGCTGGGACATGTTGGCCAGTATGGGCAAGTTGGGCTGAAGGGCCTGTTTCCACACAGCGTGACTCAAGAAATGGGTATTTTTCAACAGTGACGAATTTATGTGCAACGATGCTGAATTCTCAAATAGAAAAACATCATTAAATATTACCGGATTATCCTTACGAGTCCCCAAATGATCCCATTTACCTCAAATTTATTTCAACATTCAGTCGTTTTGAAGTATATTAAAGTTTGAATTTTGATTTGCATTTTTACAGGATAGATTTCATTATTAAAGTAATCTGATGCTTTATAATATCTCAGCTGGTGTGAGAAGCAAATTGTTGATCACACCAGGGTCATTTTCCATCGGTGTGATAGCTTTTTTTGTAGTTTAAGGAAAGGAGAAACTTCTGGGAATAATTCTCAGCGATAATTTGTACTTTGGTTTAGTTTAGTTTGGAGACACAGCGCGGAAACAGGCCCTTCGGCCCACCGAGTCTGCGCCGACCAGCGCTTCCCGTATACTAGCACCGTCCTACACTCTAGGGAGAATTTCCAATTATACCGAAGCCAATTGACCCACAAACCTGCACGTCTTTGGAGTGTGGGAGGAAACCGGAGCACCCGGAGAAAACCCACGCAGGTCACGGGGAGAACGTGCAAACTCCGCACAGACAGCACCCGCAGTCGGGATCGAACCCGGGCCTCTGGTGCTTTGAGGCAGCTACCGCTGCGCCACCGCGCCGCCCATAGTCAAGATTTACTGACTTCTTTCATACTTTTAAATCAGCATCTGCAGTTCCTTCCTACACAGTCGTTCAAGACTGCTGTCTTCTACTTTAGTTTCGAGATGCAGCGCGGAAACAGGCCCTTCGGCCCACCGAGTCTGAGCCGACCAGCGATCACCGCACATTAACACTACCCCACACACACTCGGGACAATTTATATTTTAGACCAGGCCAAATAGCCTACAAACCTCCACGTCTTTGGAGTGTGGGAGAAAACCTGAGCACCCGGAGAAAACCCACGCAGGTCACGGGGAGAACGTACAAACTCTGTACAGACAGCACCCGTAGTCAGGATCGAACCTGGGTCTCTGGGGCTGTGAGGCACCTCCTCAATCTGTAAATGTTTTAAAATTTAAACAAAGAGGGCTATACAATTACAACACTTTACAATTTTTCAACAGCAGGACAAATATATTTAGATTATGCATATTATTTATTGACAATGGACTCACTCATCTTTCCCCAGAGCTATGAAGCTGCTATGAAACAGAAAAGAAAATGATTACAGGCCAACACCAACTTTTCCCATGGCTAGTTGTTCTTTGGGACGTTCCTTTCGCTCTGGTGTTTTATTTAATGCACATGTTTAATCAATAATGTTTTATAATTAATGTTTAATGTTTTACTTGTCATTCCTAACTGTCACTGTATGTCATGTTGTCACTTGCGGTTGGAGCGCCAAGGCAAATTCCTTGTATGTGAATACTTGGGCCAATAATTGCAAATAATTCATTCTTTACAAACCTCTCGCTGTAACACTGAAAGCCCAATTTTGCCAGGCAAATAGAAACATAGAAACATAGACAATAGGTGCAGGAGTAGGCCATTCGGCCCTTCGAGCCTGCACCGCCATTCAATATGATCATGGCTGGCCATCCAACTTAGTATCCCGTACCTGCCTTCTCTCCATACCCCATGATCCCTTTAGCCTCAAGGGCCACATCTAACTCCCTCTTAAATATAGCCAATGAACTGGCCTCAACTACCCTCTGTGGCAGAGAGTTCCACAGATTCACCACTCTCTGCGTGAAAAATGTTTTTCTCATCTCGGTCCTAAAAGATTTCCCCCTTATCCTAAAACTGTGACCCCTTGTTCTGGACTTCCCCAACATCGGGAACAATCTCCCTGCATCTAGACTGTCCGACCCCTTAAGAATTTTTGCATATCTTTCATTCATTGTTCTTTATCTCTCCACATCACCGTCTATATCTCTCGTTTCCCTGATCCCTGACCAGTCTGAAGAAGGGTCTCGACCCGAAACGTCGCCTATCTCCTTCGCTTCTTAGATGCTGCTGCACCCGCTGAGTTTCTCCAGCCTTTTGTGTAACACTTAAGAATTTTGTAAGTTTCTATAAGATCCCCCCTCAATCTTCTAAATTCTAGCGAGTACAAGCCGATGAATTAGGTCGCTTTATACGTTGCACAGAGGAGCGTGATTTTATCGGGATTGCTGTTCCGTGCGCGCAGTTGCATTTTCATTCCCGCTCCTCCTAAATCATACACTTTGATCCGCACACTGTACAAAGCTAGGTCCCGCGCGATATACAGATGCGTGCACAGGCCGAGATAGCTCTTAACGAGAGCGGCCCTGTCTCTATCAGTTTTTTTAATATAGTGCCGAGTATTATCAGTCCTCGTCTATACCGTGTGGTTTACCGGTGGTGATAAGGCGGCCGGGAGCAGCCTGCTGATGCGTTTTGTATGTAGTTTTCCCCCACAATGAGTCTATCAAAAAAAGCTTCCAAAAAAAAAAAAAAAAACGAACCTCGGTGACAAACTAATAGTCTGGCTTGATGGCAAATTTACAGGCGAAACACAGCAGCCCGTTAATTCTTCAAACAGCCTTATCTGCCCTGTTTCTCTTCTGAGTAGAAGATAACAGTAATTCTCCAGTATCCTATTTTATTTTACACACACAGAATAAGATGTCCCAATGTCTTTCTGCGCGCTTTAGATAAAGCGTTAAAGACTAACTTGTGTTGGGTTTTTTTTGCACGGGGGGGGGGGGGGGGGGGGGGAGGTGGAGGGGGGGTGGAGAGAGAAAAAAAAAATCAATATTCAACAGATTTTATCGGCACTACATCGCATAAAACAGTAATTTCCCCTGAATCGGTTAGTTTTTATGAACGCACATAATACTTGGAGTGTTGAGGGCAGATAAAAGAATTAGTGGCAGCAGCAGGGGACAAAGGCATGAAGGGGAGAAACGTATTAGATTGCCGTTCTTTGTCCTCAACGCTGATCAAACCAGCCAGACTGAGAACTGATAAACAGACCATTCTTTCAACTAACTCCATAAACGCACATCGTGTTCTCCCCAGGCTGCAGCCCGGGGGGGGCCCAGCGCATTGTTCTACGTGTCCGTGTGAACGGGGGTAGAAATGTCCACATTTCACGCAGGTCTCCGTCGCAAATTGTTTCGCAGGAATAATCGCCTTAAAGCCCTGTCCCACGGTACGAGCTCTCCCGAGTGTAAAAAAAAATCAAACTCGTGGCAAGCACGGGGAATGAACGTAGCGGGTACGTCGGAGCTCGGGGACGTCTCTTAGCGCTAACCGCAGGTACCCGCGAAGACTCGCTAACGGCGGGTAAGCACGGGAAGACTGGTGAAGATTTTTCAACGTGTTGAAAAAATGTCCACGAGAGCCCCAAGTGGCCACTACCGTAAATCTCCGAGTTCGAATCAGGGCAAACTCAGGGAGAGCTCTTGGAATGAACTCGTACATTGGGACAGGGAAAGATAGATCAGCCATGATTGAATGGCAGAGTAGACTCGATGGGCCAAATGGCCGAATTCTGCACCGAGGACATGAACTATCCATGTTCTCCAAAGCTGCTGAGTTACTCCAGCACTTTGCATCTGTTTTAGTAAACCAGCATTTGCAGTTCCCTGTATCAAATAATACCAGTCATGTTATTCCTATTGGTCACAATGTTTTTGGATTGTTTAACTCGTGGATCCTTTGTTGATCCTTGGGCGTTTATCTGCCCGATTCTTCGTGGCAATTCTGTCACTTCTCTCTTGGACTGTAACTCCGTTCCCTGGTATTTTTCTCCTTGTTCATGATAGAACAATCTCTTAGGTTCTAATCTCACGCTGCCGTTTGCCTCGATTCCCTGTCAAGGCCATTCCTGTCCACCCAGCTGCTGTTGAAGTAGATTTACATGCCTAAGCTAAAATATCCAATCTATTAACCACAATCCAATGGAATATCCCGCATTCCTTCGGATTGTGAACGACACTAGCTAAAGGATGTGGAATAGATTCAGAACCAAGACCGTCGCATTTTTCAATGTGAAGTGAATCAAGAGATATGGAGTTTAGTTTAGTTTATAGATACAGCGCGGAAACGGGCCCTTGAGCCCACCGAGTCCGCTCCGACCAGCGATCCCCGCACACTAACACCATCCTACACTAGGGAGAATTTTTACATTCATACCCAGCCAATTAACCTACTAACATGTTCGTCTTTGGAGCCTGGGACGAAACAGAAGGTCTCGGAGAAAACCCAGGCAGGCCATGGGGAGAACGTGCAAACTCCGTCCAGACAGCACCGGTAGTCAGGATCGAACCCAGGTCTCTAGTTTATGTAGGAATGTGGGTGAGTCATACAGTGATGTAGCGTGGAAACGGGCCCTTTGGCCCATCTTGCCCACACCGGCCAACATGCCCCCTCTACACTAATCCCACCTGCCTACATTTGGCCCATGTCCCTCCAAACCTGTCCTATCCACGCACCTGTCTAATTGTCCCTTAAAGGCTGCGATAGTCCCTGCCTCAACGACCTCCTCCGGCAGCTCGTTCCGTACACCTAATTGAGTGTAAAATGGACACAGAAAATCGTACTTGTTGCAAAACAGCAGAATTATTTATATGGAAAGGACACAAATGGCGGTGGGTTCAAGCTGCCCTGAGAGCATAATTTAACCGGGCACTCCGACAGGGGAGTATTGCATTGTTGGAAGTGTTATTGATCGGAGGAAGTGTTAAGCTAAGGTCCCATCTGCTTGTTTAGCTGGGTGTTAAAACATCCCATGGCTCTACTTGCAACAGTTATCCTCAATCAGCATCAGGCCGACCGCTCATCTATCTCGCTGCGATCTGTGTGATCTTCCTGTGTACACAATGGATTGTGCATCCCATTCCACACACAGCAGATTCCACCCCCTAGTGCAGCAAACACTTGGACAAGATAGATCAAGACTAAAACCCCTGTCCCACGGTACGAGTTCATTCCAAGAGCTCTGCCGAGTTTTAAAAAAAAATCAAACTCGTGGTAAGCACGGAGAATGAACGTAGCGGGTACGTCGGAGCTCGGGGGCGTCTCTTAGCGGCTCGTAACGCTAATGGCAGGTACTCTTGAAGACTCGCTAACGGCAGGTAAGCACGGGAAGACTCGTGAAAATTTTTCAACGTGTTGAAAAATGTCCACGAGAGCCCCGAGTACCGACGAGCGGCCATTACCGTAAATCTCCGAGTTCGAATCAGGGCAAAACTCAGGAGAGCTCTTGGAATGAACTCGGACTGTGGGACAGGGCTTTTAAATCCATGTCTCTTCTTCAACGGGAACAACATCATATAACCATATAACAATATAACAATTACAGCACGGAAACAGGCCTTCTCGGCCCTTCCAGTCCGTGCCGACCATTTATTTTCCCCTAGACCCATCTACCTGCACTCAGACCATACCCCTCCATTCCCTTCCCGTCCATATACCTATCCACTTTACTTTTAAATGTTAAAATCGCCTAAGCTTTTATTTCTAACTTTACACAAATCTCAGATATCAAGTGGCACGGTGGGTAGAGTGAGGTCATAAAACAACAGACAATAGGTGCAGGAGTAGGCCATTCGGCCCCTCGAGCCAGTACCGCCATTCAATGTGATCACGGCTGATCATCCCCAATCAGTACCCCGTTCCTGCCTTCTCCCCATATCCCCTGACTCTGCTATCTTTAGGAGCCCGATCTAGCTCTCTCTTGAAAGTATCCAGAGAACAGGCCACCACCGCCACCTGAGGCAGAGAATTCCACAGACTCACAACTCTCTGGGTGAAAAAGTGTTTCTTCATCTACGTTCTAAATGGCTTACCCCTTATTCTTAAACTGTGGCCCCTGGTTCTGGACTCCCCCAACATCGGGAACATGTTTCCTGCCTCTAGCGTGTCCAAACCCTTAACAATCTTATATGCTTCAATAAGATCCCCTCTCATCCTTCTAAATTCCAGAGTGTACAAGCCCAGCTGCTCCATTCTCTCAGCATATGACAGTCCCGCTATCCCAGGAATTAACCTGGTGAACCTTCGCTGCACTCCCTCGATAATGTCATAAGAGATTGGAGTAGAATTAGGCCATTCGGCCCATCAAGTCTACTCTGCCATTCATTCATGGCTGATCTAGCTCCCCATTCTCCTGCCTTCGCCCCATAACCCTTGACACCCATAATCAAGAATAAAGTGCGGAAACAGGCCCACCGAGTCCGCACCGACCAGCGATCCCCGCACATTAACACTATTCTACACACACTAGGGATAATTTACACTTAAACCAAGCCTGTAAGTTGCTGCCTCTTCAATCCTGTAAACGGCTCGATTGTAATCATGTGTTGTCTTTCCGCTGACCGGTGGGCATGGTAACAAAAGCTTTGCACAGCACCTCAGTACACGTGGCAATAAACTAAACTGAACTGAGCTGAAACTGCACTATGGGTGCCGTCTGCAAGGTGTTTGTGTGGGTTCTTCCTGGTTCTTGGTTACTTGGTCCTCCAAAATATTCCAACTGGAATTTGAACTGGGGGTGGTGAGGGGAGGGGTTTAGCCAGAGAGGGTTATTGGGAAGGAAGTGCCCCTGCTCCAGTTTCCTCACACGTGCAGGTTTGTCGATGAATAGGCTTTGGTTAAAAAAAAACGTTCCTTGTCCCTGGTGTGTGACGGATAGTGTTAATGTAGAGGGATCGCTGGTTGGCGTAGACCCGGTGGGCTGAAGGGACCCGTTTCCGCGCCGTATCTCAAAACTAAAAACCGCGGCAATGTCTAATGTACTTTGGTTTGACCGGTGAGTAAGAACTGCCGGACTGGTTCTAGATTAGCTACAGCAGGAGGCAGCGACTTTACACGGCAGCTTCCTCATCCTATACACACCAGGGCGGCACGGTGGCGCAGCGGTGGAGTTGCCGCCTCACGGCGCCAGAGACCCGGGTTCCATCCTGACTACGGGTGCTGCCTGTACGGAGTTTGCACGTTCTCCCCGTGACCACACAGGTTTTCTCCAGGAGCGCCGGTTTCCTCCCACCTTCCAATGTCGTCCAAGTTTGAAGGTTAATTGGCTTTGGTAAATTATCCCCAGTGTGTGTGCAGGATAGAACTAGTGTACTGGTCGCTGGTCAGTGCAGGCTAGATGGGCTGAAGGGCCTGTTTGCACACTGTATCTCCAAACTAAACTAAAGGCCATCATATCCTAGACGCAGAGTGCTGGAGTACCTCAGCGGGTCAGGCAGCATCTCTGGAGAAAAGATGATGGGTGACGTTTCGGGTCGGATCAGAAGAAAGGCCTTTTCCCCAGAGATGCTGCCTGACCCGCTGAGTTACTCCAGCACTTTGTGTCTATCTTTGGTAGAAACCAGCATCTGCAGTTTAGTTTCATTTAGAAACATAGAAACATAGAAATTAGGTGCAGGAGTAGAGGCCATTCGGCCCTTCGAGCCTGCACCGCCATTCAATATGATCATGGCTGATCATCCAACTCAGTATCCTGTACCTGCCTTCTCTCCATACCCCCTGATCCCATTAGCCACAAGGGCCACATCTAACTCCCTCTTAAATATAGCCAATGAACTGGCCTCAACTACCCTCTGTGGCAGAGAATTCCAGAGACCCACCACTCTCTGTGTGAAAAAAGTCCTTCTCATCTCGGTCCTAAAGGATTTCCCCCTTATCCTTAAGCTGTGACCCCTTGTCCTGGACCTCCCCAACATCGGGAACAATCTTCCTGCATCTAGCCTGTCCAACCCCTTAAGAATTTTGTAAGTTTCTATAAGATCCCCTCTCAATCTCCTAAATTCTAGAGAGTATAAACCGAGTCTATGCAGTCTTTGTTCATAAGACAGTCCTGACATCCCAGGAATCAGTCTGGTGAACCTTCTCTGCACTCCCTCTATGGCAACCTATGTATTTAGGTTAGAGATACAGCGTGGAAACCTCCGCGCCGACCAGCAGTTTGTGCCCACTAACACTATCCTACGCGCACTGGGGACGATGTACGTTTACACCGAGCCGATTAACTGATAAACCTGCACGTCTTTGGAGTGTGGGGGGAAACCGGAGAGCTCGGAGAAAACCGACCCAGGGTCACGGGGAGAACGTACTAACTCCGTACAGACAGCACCCGCAGTCGGGATCGAACCCGGGATCTCCGGCTCGCTGTGAGGCAGCGACTCTACCGCTGCGCCACCGTGCCGCCCAGAGTCCTTTGTTTACCGTGCAGTTCTTTGTTTCAGCCCTCATATCCTCTCGGGCTACCTCTCCTTCAGGCGCTGAAGTGACATTAACAGTGAATAATTTTCCGTTCTGAAGATCACAAAGGAAGTGTGTGACGTGAAAATGCAAAGAGTGTCCAGCAGAGAGATGTGAGATCTGTTTCCTTGCCATGGTTTCTGATTCCACTGGGCTCGATGTGCCTCTGATAAGTCACTGATTTGCAAATGATCTTGAGTTTTAGGGACTGCCTGACAGCACTTAAATCACAACCGCGCGTTCTGCATCAGAGAGCCAGCAATTCTTTCAATATGTGCCTGACAACAGCCTGTGCACTAGGGATATGGCTTAATCCCTGTGTTTGCGGATGATGTTTAGGCTAAGGGAATATTTTAATATATATATAAGTTGGGAGCTGCAAAGATCTTCATTCAATTTCAATGTTGCTTGTTGCAAGAGATCTTAAGATTATAAGTGATAGGAGCAGAATTAGGCCATTCGGACGAGTAAAAATTTTTTTCATCACGAGTATTTTTTTACTCGTGGACATGTTTCACAGTGTTGAAAAAATGTCCCTAGTTTACCGGATTTCGCGAGTACCTACCGTTACTCGTACGAGCCGCTACGAGACATCCATGAGCTCCTACGGGCCCGCTACGGACATTCTCCATGTTCGAATCAGGGGAGAAGTCTTGAATTACCTCGTACAGTGGGACAGCCCCTTAACTCGGCGGGTCAGGATTGGCAGGATCTCTGGAGAACATCTCTGGAAGCAGTGTAGCTGCTGCTGCTGGCGCCAACGTTGGCTGCCACGGTGTACTGCCCGTCACTGTATGTCGTTGACACTTGTGGGCGGAGCACCAAGGCAAATTCCTTGTATGTGAATACTTGGCCAATAAACCTATTCATTGATCATTAGGTGACGTTTCGGGTCAGGAACATTTTTCAGACTCGTGTCTTGAAGAAGGGTCTCGGCCCGAAAAGTCGATTTATCCGTTCCCTCCACAGATGCTGCCTGACCCGTTGAGTTCCTCCAGCACTTTCTTCTTCTTCTTCCGTGTGGCGTGCGCGGCCTAAAGTTGTTGGACTACTTGTTCTATTTGATCTTCCGTTTGTGCACGTCGAGTTGATTGCATTAGTCGACACAGGGCGGACCACGTGAAGGTTGCAATCTTCCCACCCCCTCCAGCACATTGTGTTTTGCTCAAGATTCCGGCACCTTGCATCTCACGGTGGTTGTTGTTTAACTCAGTGACAGACGCCCAACTCTTCGCTCAATGCTCGCCCCGAACGTGTGTGTGACCCAGCAATTGACATCAGCATTCGTACCCAGGAGATTCTGTCTTGTTCTACTCTTGTGTTTTATGGGCTGGTTTTCCCTTTGATGTGAAGGTCAGTTTGGACAAGTCGACTTGGAGAGGCCATATATCTACTGTCGCCCAGAATATAAAAGCTGAAATCACCATTACAGAGATATATGTTGCATGTAGTCGGTGACAACATGTTCAGAGTTTGAAAGCTGTAATTCAGGGCCCAGACTGCCTCCTGTGCCATCGGGATTATGATGTTCTTTGACTACCTCATTGTTCACTTCAGCACAAGAATAGGAGGAATTGGATAGTGCTGTTAGACTTCTCAAGCCCAAAACATATCTATGGACTTCAGCAAAGGTACTGCTTAAGGAGTAAGCTGCTCTGGAAGGTTGGACCTCATGGGATCCAAGGACAGAGAGCTGAATGGATAGAAACTTGGCTCCATGGAAGGAAGCAGAGGGTGATGGTGGAAGGTTGCTTCCCGGACTAGAGCCCTGCGACTAGTGGTGTGCCTCAGGGTTCGGTGCTGGGCCCGTTAAGGGCCTGTCCCACTTGGGCGATTTTTTGGGCGACTACAGGCGACCAGGCTGTTGCCACATGGTTGTCGGGGGTGTCGCCTGTACGGTCGTGAGTCGTCTCCACAGTCGCCCAAAGAGTCGTAGCGTCTTTCTGGTCACCACTGGATTTTCAACATGTTGAAAAATGTTCAGAGACAGTCGGCGACAGTGGGTTTGAGGCCAATGAGCGTAGCTTGACTTCTCCTGACGTAGGTGCTGTCGTAGTTTGTCGCTAGGTGACGTAGGTTGTCGCTGGTGATGACTTCGTTTTTTGTTGTTGTTAAAGTCATGATTCTATTTCAATTTTTATGTCGAGGGGGGCGGGGGTCCAGTCGCCGGTTTTTCGGCCACCTGCTACGACTATGACAGTCACCGGCAGTAGCCTGCAAATACCCTAAGAGGGACAGGCCCGTTACTGTTTGTCATCTACATCAATGATCTGGATGAGAAAGTGCACGGCAAGATTAGCAAGTTTGCTGATGATACAAAAGTGGGTGGTTTTGCAGATGGTGAAGATGGTTGTGAAAAATTGCAGCAGGGTCTGGATCGATTGTCCAGGTAGGCTGAGGAATGGTGGATGGAATTTAATACTGAGAAACGTGAGGAGTTGCATTTTGGGAGGTTTAAAAGCCCTGTCCCACTGCATGAGTTCATTCCAAGAGCTCTCCCGAGTTTTGCCCTGATTCGAACTCGGAGATTTACGGTAATGGCCGCTCGCCGGTGCTCGGGGCTCTCGTGGACATTTTTCAACGTGTTGAAAAATGTTCACGGGTCTTCCTGTGCTTACCTGCCGTTAGGGAGTCTTCCCGAGTACCTGCCGTTAGCGTTACGAGCCGCTAAGAGACGTCCCCGAGCTCCGACGTACCCGCTACGTTCATTCTCCGTGCTTACCACGAGTTTGATTTTTTTAAAAACTTGGGAGAGCTCTTGGAATGAACTCGTACCGTGGGACAGGGGCTATTACATGGTGAATGTTAGGGCTCTGGGTGTTGTAGAGCTGTGGGATCTAGGAGTGCAGGTACATGGTTCCTTGAAGATTGTGTCACAGGTAGATAAGGTGGTCAAGAAGGCTTCTGGCACGTTGGCCTTCGTCAGTCAGAAGTTGAGAGGTCATGTGACATTGATAAGACATTGATGAGGCCATATTTAGAGTATTGTGTTCAGTTTTGGCCACCATGTTATAGGAAAGGTTTAAGGTAGACAAAAGTGCTGGAGAAACTCAGTGGGTGAGGCAGCATCTATGGAGTGAAGGAAATAGGCAACATTTCGGGCCGATTACCTGAGAACACAGGTTTAAGGTGAGGGGGCGAAAGATTTAACTGAAACCATTGGGGGAAAACTCATTACACAGAGGTATATGGAACGAGCTGCTGGGGGAGGCAGTTGAGGCAGGTATGCACACCAAGAACGGGGATAGGATGTGTTTAGGAGGATATGGGCCAAATGCAGGCAGGTGGGACTAGGGCACATTTGTGTGGTTCAAAGGTATTTAATTGTCACGTGTACCAATTAATTTACCGTACAGCCATATTAAAAAAAGCAACAAGACGCACAATGACATAAAAGTTAACATAAACATCCACCACAGTGGCTTCCCCACGTTCCCCACTGTGATGGAAGGCAATAAAGTCTAATCTACTTCCCTCCTTTTCTCCTGCGATCGGGGCAGCCGACCCATCTGCAGTCGGGGCGGTCGAAGCTCCCGCGGTTTGGAGCTCCCGAAGTCGGTCCCGAACCAGGGGACCGTGAGCTCCACGATGTTAGAGTCCGCAGGCTTCTGCGGGTGGAGGTCCAAGGTCGATCCCCGCCAGAGACCGCGAGCTCCGCGATGTTAACTCCTGCAGGCCCTCGTGGTTGGAGCCCTCGAAGCCGGTCCCCAGCAAGAGGCCGACTGCCCCTCCATGTTAGGCCGCAGAGCGGACGGAGATACGATACGGAACACAATCGCATCCCTGTTGAGGTAAAAGATTACAAAAAGATTCTCCCAACCCCCCTCCCCCCACCTAAAATAAAGCTAAAAAACACTTAAATGTACATTTAACACAGATACAGGATAAAGGAATAACGTTTAGTGCAAGGTGAAGCCAGTAAAGTCCGATCAAAGATAGTCCGAGGGTCACCAATGAGTTAATTAGTAGTTCAGGTCCGCTCCCTGGTTGTGGTAGGATGGTTCAGTTAACTGATAACAGCTGGGAAGAAACTGTCCCTGAATCAGGAGGTGTGCGTTTTGATGCGTTTGGAAGCAATGAATACGAATCTCCCAGTGTTAGTCTCCGTAACGCTACAACTGTCTGAAGAAGGGTCTTGACCCGAAACGTCACCATTCCTTCCCTCCAGAGATGCTGTCCGCCCCACTGAGTTACTCCAGCACATTGTGTCTGTCTTTGATTTAAACCGGCGTCTGCAGTTCCTTCCCTACAACTCATGACACTATGGTCTGCACTAGGGTGCTTTTCTCTTTGCACTACCTGTTGTACTTCATTAAAGGGCCTGTTCCACCAGCATGCGGCTCCATGCGGTGAGCGCGACCAAACTGGAAGCGGGGGCCGCGCGGAGGTCGGGTGAGTGGCGCGAAGTGGCGCGGAGTGGCGCGAAGTTGGAGCGAAGTCCGCGGTAAGTTCGCAAGGACAGAGAGGCACACACAGAGAGGGACACCGAGGCACCTACAGAGAGGGTCACGGAGGCACGGTGTCGAGACGGTGTGTAAAGCGTCGAGGCGACTGCGAGCCGACAGGCCGTTGCCGCGCAGAATTTTTGAACACGGTCAGTTTTACGGAGCCCCGCGCGATGTCGGGACCGGCTCCGCACAATTCCGCACGGCTCCGGCGATCGAAGTGGGACCGGCCCCGCGACGCCGGACGGCTCAAGCGACCACGTTAGGTCGCGCTCATCGCATGGAGTCACATGCTAGTGGGACAGGCCCTTAAGGCTTGACTGTACTCCTCCTGTACAGTATTATCTGACTGGATAGTACGCAAACAAAAAGCTTTTCACTGTACCTCGGTACACGTGACGATAATAAATGGATACCAGTAGATCAAAATAAGCTGTAGTTCACAAGTGATAGGAGCAATGGACAATAGACAACAGGTGCAGGAGTAGGCCATTTGGCCCTTCAAGCCAGCACCGCCATTCAATGTGATCATGGCTGATCATCCACAATCAGTACCCCGTTCCTGCCTTCTCCCCATATCCCCTGACTCCGCTATCTTTAAGAGCCCTATCTGGCTCTCTCGCAGAAACATAGAAAATAGGTGCAGGAGTAGGCCATTCGGCCCTTCGAGCCTGCACCGCCATTCAATATGATCATCTTGAAAGTATCCAGAGAACTGGCCTCCACCGCCCTCTGAGGCAGAGGATTCCTCAGAGGGTGGTGCAGAATTAGGCCATTCGGCCCATCAAGTCTACTCCGCCATTCAATCACGGCTGATCTATCTCTCCCTCCTAACCCCATTCTCCTGACACCCGCACTAATCAAGATTTTTTTTAATATTCAAATATAGTCATTGGCACTTCTGCTGACAGCAATCGAGCCCCCTGCAGTATTCTCCACATTAATACTTGGAACCTGTGCACTCGCTAATTGGAAGGACGTTCTTGCTTCTGTCTCATGGACAGCTTCCTTCCAAAGTGCCACTTCTGACCAAAGGTCGACACAAAGTTAGACAGAGTTGACGTGGATAAGCTTTTCCCATTGAGGGTAGGAAAGATTCAAACAAGAGGGCATGACATGGGAATTAAGGGACAGAAGTTTAGGGGTAACATGAGGGGGAACTTCTTTACTCAGAGAGTGGTGGCTGTGTGGAATGATCTTCCTGCAGAAGTGGTGGAGGCAGGATCGATTTTAACATTTGAAAGTAAAGTGGATAGGTATATGGACGGGAAGGGAATGGAGGGGTATGGTCTGAGTGCAGGTAGATGGGACTAGGGGAAAATAAATGGTCGGCACGGACTGGAAGGGCCGAGAGGGCCTGTTTCCGTGCTGTAATTGTTATATGGTTACATGGTTAAAGTGCAGGCAGTAGCTCGACGGGTCAGGCAGCATCTCCGGAGAAAATGGATAGGTGACGTTTTGGGTCGGGACCCTCCTTCAGACTGCTAGTAACCTGCAGGTACTGCAGTAGTAACTGGTGTTTAAGGAGGAACTGCAGATGCTGGAAAATCGAAGGTCGACAAAAATGCTGGAGAAACTCAGCGAAGGAAATAGGCAAACTAGGGGAGGAAACAGGCATGGTTTCGGGCTAAGGTAGACAAAAATGCTGGAGAAACTCAGCGGGTGCGGCAGCATCTATGGAGCGAAGGAAATAGGCAACGTTTCGGAGGTAGACAACAGTGTTGGAGAAACTCAGCGGGTGCAGCAGCATCTATGGAGCGAAGGAAATAGGCAACATTACCTATTTCCTTCAAACCCTTGGGTTTCGGCCCGAAACGTCGCCCATTTCCTTCGCTCCATAGATGCTGCTGCACCCGCTGAGTTTCTCCAGCATTTTTGTCTACCTAGTAGTAGCTCTGGTGTCAGGGGTTACGGGGAGAAGGCGGGAGAATGGGGTTAGGAGGGTGGAGATGATTGAATGGCGGAGTAGACTCGATGGGCCGAATGGCCTAATTCTGCTCCTATCGCTTTATGACCTTATGACCTTATTTTTGATGTATTTTGGTGTTGGTTTATTAATATGTGCACATGTACCGAGATAAAACTAAGATGAACAGAACCTCGCTGATGAAGATAACCCATGAGTTAGTTATATAACCATATAACCATATAACCATATAACAATTACAGCACGGAAACAGGCCATCTCGGCCCTTCCAGTCCGTGCCGAACAACTTTTTTGCCTTAGTCCCACCTGCCTGCACTCATACCATAACCCTCCATACCCTTCTCATCCATATGCCTATCCAATTTATTTTTAAATGATACCAACGAACCTGCCGCCACCACTTCCACTGGAAGCTCATTCCACACCGCTACCACTCTCTGAGTAAAGAAGTTCCCCCTCATGTTACCCCTAAACCTCTGTCCCTTAATTCTAAAGTCATGTCCTCTTGTTTGAATCTTCCCTATTCTCAAAGGGAAAAACTTGTCCACATCAACTCTGTCTATCCCTGTCATCATTTTAAAGACCTCTATCAAGTCCCCCCTTAACCTTCTGCGCTCCAGAGAATAAAGACCTAACTTATTCAACCTATCTCTGTAACTTAGCTGTTGAAACCCAGGCAACATTCTAGTAAATCTCCTCTGTACCCTCTCTATTTTGTTGACATCCTCCCAATAATTGGGCGACCAAAATTGTACGCCATACTCCAGATTTGGTCTCACCAACGCCTTGTACAATTTTAACATTACTTCCCAGCTTCTATACTCAATGCTCTGATTTATGTTGTGAGAGATAAAACATGTACATGTCTTAAAACATGCACATGTACCGAGATAAAACTAAGATGAACAGAACCTCGCTGCTGAAGATAACCCATGAGTTAGTTTTCTTTTTTTAAAAATATTTTTATTAGAAGCAATGCATATTGCCAACAATATTACAGTTTTTTTAAATAATGTTGTTTATTAGAGGTAAATACATCAATGTACACATATATACTGTTACAACCATTGTACCCCATAATGTTATGGCTTTTAAAGAAAAAGAATAGAGAGAAAGAGAGTGAAATGTGAAAAGAGTTGTGATAGTGAAAGAGCGAGCCAAAGGCTTTGACCAATTCTTTGACCAAGGGAAGAAACCCTTGGTCAAAGAATTGGAAAAGGGGGTTCAAAGATAGACCCTAAAATAAGAAAAGGAAAAATTAAAAAAAAAATGGAAAAAAAGCCAGTTATTATGTTATATATATCACGCTAAAGGAATCCACCAACTCAAAGTCAAAAAGAGTTTATTGTCATGTGTCCCTGACAGGACAATGAAAATCTTTCTTTGCACAGCACAACAGAACATAGAAGGCATTGACTACAATTATATACGTAAATACACCCATGAATTAATAAATTAATAAAATGCAAATAACAGATGGAGGGATATTAATGTTCAGAGTTTTGTCCGAGCCAGGTTTAATAGCCTGATGGCTGTGGGGAAGTAGCTATTCCTGAACCGGGTTGTTGCAGTCTTCAGGCTCCTGTACCTTTTACCTGAAGGTAGCAGGGAGATGAGTGTGTGGCCAGGGTGGTGTGGGTCCTTGATGATGCTGCCAGCCTTTTTGAGGCAGCGACTGCGATAAATCCCCTCGATGGAAGGAAGGTCAGAGCCGATGATGGACTGGGCAGTGTTTACTACTTTTTGGAGTCTTTCCCTCTCCAGGGCGCTCAAGTTGCCGAACCAAGCCACGATGCAACCGGTCAGCAAGCTCTCTACTGTGCACCTGTAGAAGTTAGAGAGAGTCCTCCTTGACAGACCAACTCTCCGTAATCTTCTCAGGAAGTAGAGGCGCTGATGAGCTTTCTTAATAATTGCATCTGTGTTCTCGGACCAGGAAAGATCTTCACAGATGTGCACGCCCAGGAATTTGAACCTCTTGACCCTTTCAACCATCGACCCGTTGATATAAACAGGACTGTGGGTCCCCATCCTACTCCTTCCAAAGTCCACAATCAGTTCCTTGGTTTTGCTGGTGTTGAGGGCCAGGTTATTGTGCTGGCACCATATGGACAGTTGCTCGATCTCTCTTCTATACTCTGACGTATCCCCATCAGTGATACTCGATAGTTTTTCATCCCCCCTCTACCAAGGCCCGAGGTACTCCTGCACCCTATCTGCACAGTTTTTCAAATACACATTTAACTTGTTTCAAAAATTATACAAATATTATGAAATATAGAAACATAGAAAAATAGGTGCAGGAGTAGGCCATTCGGCCCTTCGAGCCTGCACCGCCATTCAATGTGATCATGGCTGATCATCCAACTCAGTATCCCGTACCTGCCTTCTCTCCATACCCCCTGATCCCTTTAGCCACGAGTGCCACATCTAACTCCCTCTTAAATATAGCCAATGAACTGGCCTCAACGACCTTCTGTGGCAGAGAATAGTAAGATTGAACGAGAACTTACCAGTTCGAAGGTTGATCTTTATTTCATGAGGAGTCGAAGTGAGGGATTTCGTGAAGAGCCCGCCGGCGCGCATGCTCGACATACTTCAAAGTAGCGGCGTGGAATCACAGAACCAACAATAGAAATGACTTCGCATAGTATGATTGAATTGACTAAGATTACCAGATGAAGGTGATTGAGGGTTGGGCGAGGAGGGCACGAAATCCCTCACTTCGACTCCTCATGAAATAAAGATCAACCTTCGAACTGGTAAGTTCTCGTTCAATCTTACTATTTCATTTCGGAGTCACGTGAGTGACTTCGTGAAGACTTCAAAGCTTCTGTGATTACACGCCCTGGACCACGTCCATGCTGACACACCACTACCAGGGATGGATGGGAGGACAAACTGGCTCAATAGCTCATACTGCAAAACAAAAGCATATTTATTAATAACAAATCAAAAATCCCTCATGCGGGGACATCTCCACGTTCTTGACCTGCATTCAGCACGGCTTCTGCGAACTGTAGAGGAGCAGCAACAGGCTTGTTATAAAAACGCTGGAACACAGCTTCATTCGCCCATCCTGCTGTGGCGAGAATTTGGTCCATGGGCACCTCCATGACCCTCGCCGCTGACGTCGATGCAGCCCTGGTGGAATGAGACTTGAACACATTAGTGTCGATACCTGACTTACCCAAGACGACTCGAAGCCACCTGGATATCGTCTGGACTGTCACTCGATGATGAGGTCTCTTATGAGTGACAAGCAGGTATCTCTCCATTCCTCTGATGCGTGCCGTCACCTTGACATAGTGGCGGATATGTGAGGCTAAACATAGCCTAGCATCTGCGGGGTATGCCGGGAACTTCAGCTGCAGCCCTGTGCACCCAGGTCTATGCTGCTTTAGTAGCTCGTCAACGAAAAAGACTACTTCTGTAGGGGTAGATGTCATTCTGTCGACACGCAGTTTGTGTAGTGTCTGTACCCTCTGAGCTGAAGTCAGCGCTAGTAACATCACCAGCTTCATGGTGAGTTGGTCCAGTTGGAGCCCTTCCATGGGAGACCACGTCCTGAGCAGGGTTAATACGTCCCTGACATCCCAGGTGATATTATAGCGTGGTGTAGGCGGATTCATATTGAATATACCCCGCATGAGTCTGGACACTAGCCTGTTGGATCCTACCCCAATCTTGAGGTAGAATGATAGCGCACTTCTGGCGCTGTTGATGGCACTGTAACTTAAGTGTTCATCATGGTGCAACCCCGCGAGGAATTCCAGGACGTCGGTTATTGTCACGTCATCGTACGTGATGCGAGAGCGGCTGCAGTAGGCTTCCCACTTCTTAATATGCGAGCGGTATCTTCGCCTTGTGGACTCTCGACACGACGCCCCGATGGTATCCATGGTCCGAGCCGAGAGGCCGTATTGGACTAACGGCCTGTTCAGAACCTGCAAGCCAACAAATTTAAATAGCCATGGCAGGGATGTGGCTCCCCTGACACAGGGTGAGTAACCAATTGTGGGCAACCCTTCAAAAGGACCCAAGGTTCGTTGAGCATGTCAAAGACCACCGGATACCAAGGCTGTGTGGGCCAGTCGGGTATAATAAGGATGCCCTTGGCAGCATCTGCCTGAATCTTTCGCAATACCCGACTGATGAGGCAAAACGGAGGGAAGGCATAGAAAACCCAATTCCCCCAGTCCAGCGAGAATGCATCTAGCGCTATTGCCCCAGGATCTGGTTCCCATGAAACGTAGGCTGGTACCTGATGGTTCAACCGTAACGCAAAAAGGTCAATGTCCGGTTTACCAAATTTGGCTGTGACTTTAGCAAAAATCTCAGGATGCAACATCCATTCAATGTTGTCATTAAATTTGCGTGACCTGGTGTCCGCCACAGTATTAAGCTCACCTGGCAAATAGGTAGCTGAAATCCAAATGTCTCTTTGAATACACCAGAGCCAAATTGAGTTAGCCAATTTGTCACACGAAACTGACCTGGTACCACCCATATGGTTTAAATATGCCACAGCTGTGGTGTTGTCTATTTGGAGACGGACGTGTGCTCCAACAAGCTTGGAACAATATGCACGAAGTCCGTGGAATGCTGCCAGCAACTCCAAATAGTTAATCCCTTGAGTCAACAACATCGATGCCTCAAGGGTGTCCCATCTACCCCCACAACTAGAGCAATTATCAGTAGCTCCCCAGCCATTGGAGCTTGCATCAGTCTGTAAATATACCACCGGATTAGCCTCCCTGACAGGCTTAAATGAGTTGCTAATGTGACACACCCACCATTGCAACTCAGTTATCGCTTCGGACGGCAGCTGCATAGATCGATCGTAATGACCAGCGTTCCATTTTAACGCAGTAATTTTAGCTCTTTGCAAATTCTGATAATGCAAAGGTCCATATCGTGCTGCCGGAAACAAAGCCACTAACTTGCCAATTACTGTGGCTGTATGCCGAATCGATGGTATATTGGTGCCAATTAAATCTCTGCACACCTTAGTGACTTCCTCAATTTTGTTAATTGGTATAGTTATCCTCATGCTCATTGAGTTCACCGTGAACCCTAGGTAATTAATTACCTGGGCAGGGCAGAACTTTGATTTCTCTGGATGGACAATGAATCCTAATTGTTGAAATATATTGACAGCAGCTGCAACACCCTGTTCAGCCAATTGCAGGGTGTGGCCCACAATAAAGACATCATCTAAATAGGCCATAACTATATGATGTCGTTGTCTCAAATAAGCCATGATTGGCTTCACCAATTTAGTGAACAATCTAGGGGCTGTAGTAAGCCCATTAGGCAAAGCCTTATACTGCCAAAGTTGCCCCATCCAGATAAATTTCAAAAACCTTCTATCATCTTTCTGGATGGATACTGAATAATATGCATCCCTCAAATCAATGCATGCCATAAAGCAGCCATGAGAAATCAATGATTTGGCTGTTTCAAACGTATCCATTTTAAAATGAGTATATGTTACAAACGTATTCAAACGGGTTAGATCAATAATGACACGACAGCCTCCATCCTTCTTAGGTCTAGTAAATATGTTCGAAACAAATTCAATTGGCTCATGCACTGTTTTCTCAATCACACCCTTCTGTTCCAAACTTAAAATTTCCTTGTAACCTGCTGCCTGTTCTGCAGCAGACAATTTGAACGTACGACCAGGCATGTGCTGGGATGGAGGAATGTCGCCATTAATAAACTCAATTTTATGCCCCTGAATATTCCGCAACACATACTCATCACCAGTAAAATTACCCCATGCATCCAAAAACAACCGTAAACGACCACCAACATGGGAAGTTAAACAGAGAGAAAAGAGAGAACCAGACCCCCTCACCTCCGTGGTTACCGGCGGTCCTTGACACGTGTGGGTGGCCGTGGAGGTGCTGGGTTGGCTTGAGGGCGCGGCGTCTTCGATTTCCAAAAAGGTCTCTGCCGACCCTGTCCTAAAAAAGACCCTTGGTGCTGGTTCTGGTGTTGTTGTCGTTGTGGAGCTAGAGGGTGAGTCCTCGTCGAGGCACTGGCCGACCCTCGTGAGCGAATGTATGGAGCTTTTGAGCCGGACGGTGTGGGGGCACTCTTAGAGCGCATGATCCCCACCGTTTTGGCTTGTTCGTCAAGCTCTTTGACTCTCTTCGAGAGGTCCTCACCAAAGAGCTGACGGGGCGGCGGCGGCGGCGGTGGTTTGCACAATCCTGCAAACTTCGGGTTGAGTGCTGGGCGGATGCTGTTTTTGCGAAACCCGTTGATTTCGTGCTGGGTCGCGCACAATAAGGCCAGAGCATCTTCCTGGTCCAAATTCAGCTCGTCCTCGTCCACCGACCGCGCAAAGGCGGTAATACCGGCCGTGAGGAGTTTCAGGATCCGCTGCAATTGTAGCTCTTGTTGACGGATAGCCGCACTGATGTTGCCCCATATTGGCGTATTGACCACAGGCACGTTGAGGGAGTTGCAGTTTGATGGAGCCTTGTGACGGCTCATAGCCTGGATGAGGACTTCTTCCTGCAGCACCTGATTATTAAGAAAGTCCACTGTGGCTGCCAGCTTTGAATTGAGAGGAAGACCAGCCGTATGTGGGGCCGCGAATTTGGTCGCCACATCCAAAAGTTCCTCCGCTGGCACCTCCACCGGAGGTGGTACGGGATCCACCAGAACCTCCTCCTCGTGCTGCTCCAGGCTGATAGTAGATGTTGGTGAAGACGCCCTGTGCCTGTTGCTGCCCTGCTGTTGTTGACGCTTTAGTAGCTCGTCATTGAAGCAGAAGCTCCAGCAGCCGCTCCATACGGTCAATACGCCCTTCACCCTGAACACTCAGGTGGTCGGAGTCCTCCGGCTCTGAAAAGAAAACCGGGCTCCTGTCATCGGCCCGCACCTCGTCGAGGCCCTGCCGGTGCCGGTAGTTGTCGCTAACAGCCGCCGAGGCGAAACTGCGCGATTCCTGCGCGGGCGTGTTCAATCGCCTCCGTTTAGCGAGAGCTGAAGCCGCTGCCACTAAGGGCACATGCGGCGAGGTGTCGGCACCAGCCGAAGCATGGCTGCCTGGGGCCCGCGCAGTCTTGCCGGCTGCCCACATCGTGGACGTTGCCGACGCATGGTGCCGCCCACCCATCCATGGGGGGCTCGGCGACCGCGACGAGACCCGACTCAACCGACCCGTCCCGGCGTCGAGAGTCGGGGTGTGCCGGCTGGACCTCACAGCCGCCCCGGGTCTCGCCCTGGAACCTGACCGCTCCTCCGCGACAGGCAATGCCTTAGCCCTAACAGGGTTAGGCTTCTGGGCTCCTCCCCTCCCCCTTCTCGGAGGGCTGAGTGGAACAGGCCGTGCAACGGCACGCGCCCTGCTCGAGGTCGCCAGCGAGCCCGCTGACAACCTGACTGCCATGGCAGGGTCCCCCTGCTCTGGCGGCACACCACACTCCTCCTCACCGAACTCCTCCGAGCTGTGGTGTGCTGGCGGATCTGGACCTGTGAACACAGGGCTTACCCACATCTCCGCCTGAGTCCCGGCCTGCGCTGCAGGTACTGCCGATGGTAAAGGCCCCGGAACTGTTGACCGGCGAACTCGTCCTGACGTCCTCCGGCCCTTCGAACTCCCATCCATGTCCTTGCTGCAAGACATAATCAGACAACAAGGACCACCAACTAAAGGTGGAATACTCACCTCCGTGGCCCCTTATGAAGGGCTGGCGAGGAGCGCGCTCCACCGCCAGCCGTCGCAGCAACGCGTTACGACGATATGTCGAGCATGCGCGCCGGCGGGCTCTTCACGAAGTCACTCACGTGACTCCAAAATGAAATTCCAGAGACTCACCACTCTCTGTGTAAAGAATGTTTTCCTCATCTGGGTCCTAAAGGAATTCCCCCTTATCCTTAGACTGTGACCCCTTGTTCTGGAAATTATTCTGTTTTGGGTTTTTTTTGGAAGGAAAGAAGTGAAAGAATAGATCTATAATCAATAGAGATAGTGATTAAATAATAAAGATTATGATTATATAAGAAAATTAAAAAAAAAAAATAAAAAAAATAAAGGATAATAAAAGAAAACCATTATTATATACTTTAAAAAAATTGAAGTATACATCTTAACAATGAATGGAGCAATTCCACATAACAGTATCTATAGAGACGTGTATACAAATCCCAGAATAGATCTCTTCATCTAATCCTACAACCGGGCATTTATTGAGTTACAATGCTGAGCTCAGCTACCCCCTTCAAATAGTCAGTGAATGGAGACCATATTTGTTCAAAAAATTCATATTTGTCCATTAGGACAAACCTGATTCTCTTCAAATGCAGCGTCTCCGACATTTCCACTGTCCACATTTTAATTGTGGGGGATAATGTTCCCTTCCAGAATTTTAATATTAATTATTTTCCAATTATCAAACAGTAATCAAGAAAATTTCTTTGATTTACTGTTAATATTAGGTTTGAATCAGGAACTCCTAATATTATTAGCTTTGGATCGGGGTTAGTTATCTTTCTGAAGGTTTTGGAACACCCTTCAATTGCCTCTGAATCCTTGTGATTTGCCACATCATTAATGGTGATGAGAATGATATTGATATGGAAGGACAAAAAGTATAAAACAGTAGCTTTAATCAACTCTGCTGCGATCCATCTCCCGGCCAATTAAACTGAAGCCAGGTGGTGCCTAGCTGCCCGTTGCAATGTTGCCAGCGTCTGACGGAGACATAAATGCCTCTCTCTTGTGTTTGTGTAGGTGCTTCTCAGCAAATACTGGAAGTTGGACTTGCTCCACATCATTAGTGCTCCATTTAAAATTGGGGTCCTGAAGCAAGTCTTTCTGACCACCAAGCCTCGACTGGCTGGAGATGAGAATGAAGGGGGGGGGGTGGGGGGGTACACTCATTGAAACTTACCGAATGGTGAGAGGTCTGGATAGAGTGGATGTGGAGAGGATGTTTCCACTTGGGGGAGAATCTAGGACCAGAGGTCGTGGCCTCAGAATTAATGGACGTTCCTTTAGGAAGGAGATGAGGAGGAATTTCTTCAGGGCGGTGAATCTGTGGAATTCTTTGCCACAGAAAACAGTGGTTATCTTTAGGCAGAGATAGATAGATTCTTGATTAGTGCGGGTGTCAGAGGTTATGGGGAGAAGGCAGGAGAATGGGGTTGGGAGGGAGAGATAGATCAGCCATGATTGAATGGCGGAGTGGACTTGATGGGCCGAATGGCCTAATGGGCCTGTCCCACTGTACGAGCTAATTCAAGAGCTCTCCCGAGTTTGCCCTGATTCGAACTCGGAGATTTACGGTAATGGCCGCTCGTCGGTACTCGGGGCTCTCGTGGACATTTTTCAACACGTTGGAAAAATCTTCACGTGTCTTCCCGGCCTTACCTGCCGTTAGCGAGTCTTCCCGTGTGCGAGCCGCTAAGAGACGTCTTGAGCTCCGACGTACCCGCTACGTACTTACCACGAGTTCGATTTTTTTTTAAAACACTGGAGATCTCTTGAAAGAGCTCGTACAGTGGGACAGCCCCTTCATTCTACTCCTCTTATGAACCCACAACCCATGATGATCACATTTGGACAACATTGCATTGATTCTGTTTGCAGAGTGTGGGCGTAAGATATATGCCTTCCCAATGCCGTTAACTCTCGGCATTAGTTTAGTTTAAACATGTGGCATGGATACAGGCCCTTTGGCCCACTGAGTCCATGCCGACCATCGATCACCCAGGGGCAGTTTACAGGGGGACAATTAACCTACAGACCCGCAAGTCTTTGGACTGTGGGAGGAAACTGCCCCGGCACCCGGAGAAACCCGCGAGGTCACAGGGAGAACGTGCAAACTCCACATAGACAGCATCTGTGAGGCAGCAGCTCTACCATCTGTACCCTGTGCTGCCCTTGCCTGACTGAAATGGACAAAATACGGTTGATAAATTCCATACCAAATTGCAGGTGTGTGTTCTGCTGTTATAAATAGACAATAGGTGCAGGAGTAGAGGCCATTCGGCCCTTCGAGCCAGCACCGCCATTCAATGTGATCATGGCTGATCATCCACAATCAGTACCCATTCCTGCCTTCTCCCCATACCTCTTGATTCCACTAGCCCTAAGAGCTCCATCTAACTCTCCTTTGAATGCGTCCAGTGAATCGGCCTCCACCGCCCTCTGAGGCAGAGAATTTCGCAAATTCGCAACTCTCTGGGTGAAAAAGTGTTTCCTCGTCTCAGTCCTAAATGGCGTTCCCCCTTATTCTTAAACTGCGGCCCCTGGTTCTGGACTCCCCCCAACATCCGGGAACATGTTTCCTGCATCTAGCCTGTCCAATCCCTTAATAATTGTGTATGTTTCTATAAGATGCCCTTCTCATCGGATCATGGATCATTGTCGGGGGAGCCAGTGAACGTGGAACCGACCCTCCGTTGGAAGGGTCTCTCTCTCTCTCTCTCTCTCCCTGTCACAGCCACCTTCAGTCGGCCATTGTGTGAAGCGCGGATTATATGCAGCCCTTTAGAAAGCTGAGCACAAAAACAGCTTTTTGCATTGGGCACTCTGAAGGCTCCAGACAAAAGCAGGGCTGACTGCCGGCAACTAAATCATGAGTGCACTGAGTGAATCCTGCAAATAACACTGTTAATCTCGGTAACTGCTCTACATGCCTTCCTAGATAACCCACTATGCTGGCTGTGTATCACAGCAAACGAGACCTCTGAAACCACACTGTCCTAACAAAAAAATGCATTAGTTTGACAAAAGGTATCATTTTTATACCAGGACGCCCTTGTAAATAATCTCCTTCGTATATATCCTTCAAAGCTGGTGCATGCCATTTAAAAATAAAATTATCTGCGTTAGCAGTGGAACTGGTGGTGGCGCAGGGGTAGAGTTGCTGTCCCACGCAGCGCTGGGGACCAGGGGGTTCGATCCTGACAGCGGGTGCTGTCTGTACGGAGTTTGTACGCGTTATCACCCCCGTGACCTGCGTGGGTTTTCTCCGGGCGCTCCGGTTTCATCCCGCACTCCGACGCCGTGCAGGTTTGTCGGTTGTTTGTGTGTGAAGGAACTGCAGACGCTGTTTTACAGCGAGGAAAGACGCAACATGCTGGAGTCACTCAGCGGGACAGGCAGCAGGAATGGGTGACGTTTCGGGTCGAGGTTGGGGTAATTGACATTGGCATCATTGTAAACTGTCCCTAGTGTGTGTAGGACAGTGTTAGTGTGCGGGGATCGCTGGTCGGCACGGACTCGGTGGGCCGAAGGGCCTGTTTCCGCGCTGTATCTCTATACTAAACTAAATTAAATTATGTCAAAACAGTGAAATCCAGCCACTGCCAGATTAAAAATAGTTTAATTCAACTTTAGTGTCAGTTACAATTCAATTCGATTCAATTCAACTTTAATGTCATTGCACAGATACAAGTATAGGTACAACGAAATGCAGTTTAGCGTCAGTTCGTAGTGATAGCGATATAGAGAATAAATACAGAATACAGGCAATGTGGACGGAGAGACTGGAGAAATCTATCGGCGGGACTCCGAGTTCAGCAGTCTGATGGTGTTATTGTAGAAGCTGTTCCTCATCCTACTGGTGCGGGACCTGAGGCTCCTGTACCGCCTCCCTGATGGGAGGAGGGCAAACAGTCCATGGTTAGGGTGGGAGGGGTCCTTGATGATCTTCCCAGCCCGCTTCAGACACCGTTTTGGGTGGAGGGCATCCATGGCAGGGAGCGGGGCACCGATGATGTACTGGGCGGTTTTCACCACCCGTTGTAGTGCCTTCCTGTCTGCCACGGTGCAACTGCTGTACCATACCGTAAAGCAGGTGGTCAGGATGCTTTCGATGGTACAGCGGTAAAAGTTGGTCAGGATCTGGGGGGGGACAGGTGGGCTTTTTTGAGCCCCCTCAGGAAGTAAAGGCGCTGCTGCGCCTTTTTGATCAGCTTGGAGGTGTTGAGGGACCAGGACAGATCCTCCGAGATGTGTACCCCGAGGAATTTGTAGTTGGAGACCCGCTCCACCTCAGTCCCACCTCACAATTAACAATTCCCTGTTAACCTTATATTCTTAAGTTCTCGGAGCAGAATTAGGCCATTCGGCCCATCAAGCCTGCTCCACCATTCAATCATGGCTGGTCTATCCTTCCCTCTCAACCCCATTCTCCATCCTTCTCTCCATAACACCCGTACTAGTCAAGAATCTATAAATCTCCGTCTTAAAAATACCGATAGACTTGGCCTCCACAGCCTTCAGGAGACAGTATTGTACGGTACTGAGGGTTACACAAAAAGCTGAAGAAACTCAGCGGGTGCAGCAGCATCTAAGGAGCGAAGGAGATAGGCGACGTTTTGGGTCGAGACCCTTCTTCAGACCCTTGTACGGTACTGACTTGAGTATTGATAGAATAACACAATTCACATTTCTGGGCAGTGACATTTATTTAAGTACCTTTACCTAAAAAAAACAAGTCAAGGGGCTTTAGTAGATAACAACCAGAGGTGGTAGTTTTAAGGCGAAGGGGGAAAAAATGTATTAGGAACCTGAGGGGGAACTTTTTCACACAAAGGGTGGTGGGTGTATGGAACAAGCTGCCAGAGGAGGTAGTTGAGGCTGGGACTATCTTAATATTTAAGGAACAATTTGACAGGTATATGGACGGGAAGGGAATGGAGGGGTATGGTCTGAGTGCAGGTAGATGGGACTAGGGGAAAATAAATGGTCGGCATGGACTGGAAGGGCCGAGAAGGCCTGTTTCCGCGCTGTAATTGTTATATGGTTATATGGTTATATGACAGGTTTGGAGGGATATGGACCACAAGTGGAACTAGTTTAGATGGGACACGTTGGCCTGTGTGGGCAAGTTAGGCGGGCATCTCCGGAGAACATGGGCGGGTGACGTTCTCAGGTCGGGACCCTTCTTCAGACTGACTGGAGAAGGCGGGAAAATCGCTGGAAAAGTAGAGAAACAGGATAAATCGGCCGGGGCTGCCTGATAGGCACATTGTTGGAACAAAGGCCAGAGATAAGAAAGGAAGGCATGAGACAGGTTTTGGAGAGTTGTGGACTGTAACGCCGGGAGGGGGAGGGGGTGTTGGGGGGGGGGGGGGTGATGTTGGTGGGGGAAGGGTAGCGTTAGGCGGCCGTGTAAGTGGGGCACAGGGGAGGGGGGAGATGAGGGGGGGGGGCGGAGGGAGAGGGACGGGATGGCAACGGCATAGATAAATGCCGCTGGAACAGATGATTACAGACAATGAGCCCGCAGCATCTACAGTTCCTTCCGATAAAGTACGATACGATAGAACTCTATTTATCCCAGGAGGCCAACAGTCATAAAAACACACGATACATGAAACATGAAATTAAAGTGATGAGCGGAAAGGCTTGGGGGATGTGCAAAGATTGGGGAGGGGAAACATAGAAACATAGAAACATAGGTGCAGGAGTAGGCCATTCGGCCCTTCGAGCCTGCACTGCCATTCAATGTGATCATGGCTGATCATCCAACTCAGTATCCCGTACCTGCCTTCTCTCCATACCCCCTGATCCCTTTAGCCACAAGGGCCACATCTAACTCCCTCTTAAATATAGCCAATGAACTGGCCTCAACTACCCTCTGTGGCAGAGAATTCCACAGATTCACCGCTCCCTGTGTGAAAAATGTTTTTCTCATCTCAGTCCTAAAAGATTTCCCCCTTATCCTTAGACTGTGACCCCTTGTTCTGGACTCACCCAACATCGGGAACAATCTTCCTGCATCTAGCCTCTCCAACCCCTTAAGGATTTTGTAAGTTTCTATAAGATCCCCCCTCAATCTTCTAAATTCTAGCGAGTACAAGCCGAGTCTATCCTGTCTTTATTCATATGGAAGTCCTGACGTCCCAGGAATCAGTCTGGTGACTGAGCGGGACTTAGAGCGGGACTCCTCGCTGTCCTGGGGCACCCTGGGGGATTTCCGGGACCGCTGGATGCATCCTGGATAAGGAGTGTAAGGTAGTTGTATAATAATTTCTTGTTTGCCATGTATTATGCTTGTGGGTTCTGATTTGATTTTTACAGCACTGTGTATATTATTTTTATATTTGGATAAATATTTCTGATTAAAAAAAAAAAAATTTTTAAAGACCACTTCCGATGAATCCAGCTCTTCCCCCAAGACGGAGCCAGCCTTCCTGATGAGTTCCCCATGCATAGAGTCTATGTTGTTGTATTGTTGCATAACATTGGAGCTAAACGTGCATTGCAGCTTGAGTCCATTTCACTTCTTGAAACACGCCACATATTCTAATTGCACATCCCCGATCCTTTCCACGTGTCACTTTAATTTCATGTTTCATGTATCTTGTGTTTGATGACTGTTGGCAGATTAATTTCCCTCCTGGGAGAAATGAAGTTCTATCGTATCGTGCGGTATCGTATTTAGTAGCTTCCCTCCCACCGACTCCATCTCCACTTCACGCTGCCTCGGGAAAGCAGCCGACAGCGTCGGACTTTGGTCCCACCCCGGTCATTCAGGAGGTACAGAAGCTTGACAGCGCCCACCACCACCAGACTCAGGTACAGCTTCTTCCCCTCTGTCATCAGGCTTCTGAACGGTCCTTCCCTAAGCTAGGGTACTGACCAGGGCCGGACTTTCCCCTGCTGAGGCCCTAAGCTGTATGAAATTTGAGGCCCTTCTCTAAAAAAAACAATATTGTAATCATATCTTATATATTTAACATGCACACACACACACACACGCACGCACACACACACACACACGCACACACACACACACACGCACACACACACACGCACGCATGCACACACACACACGCACGCACACACACACAGACACACACACACACACACACACACACACGCAGACACACACACTCACACAGACACACACACACAGACACACACACAGACACACAGACACACACACACACAGACACACACACACACACACAGACACACACACACACACACACACACACACACACACAGACACACACACACACACACACACACGCAGGCACACACACACACACACACACAGACACACACAGACATGCAGACACACGCACACACACACACACACACATACACACACACACAGATACACACGCAGACACACACACACACACAGACACACACACACACACACACACACACACACACACACACACTCACACACACACACACGCAGACACATACACACACATACACAGATACACATAGACACACGCAAACACACACGCACACACAGATGTACACACATACATAAACACACACACACACATATACACACACAGAAACTCACAGATGAACACATGTACACGGACTCACTCACAAAGACACACACAGACACAGAACACACACATCAGTCCGAAGAAGGGTCTTGACCAGAAACGTCGCCCATTCCTTCTCTCCAGAGATGCTGCCTGTCCCGCTGAGTTACTCCAGCATTTTGTGTCTACACACATATATACACACACAGATAAACACACAGACACATACAATCCCACACACACACACATACAAACACACAATTACACACACACTGACACACACATGCACATAGACACACACATATACATAGACAGACACACAAACACACACAGGTACACACGCACATACACACACATTCACATACAAACACACACGCACGCACACACACATTCCCATAAAACTAACAAAGGAAATGTTTGTGTTTGAACGCCAGGTTTAAAGCGGAGTTAACGTTATGTGGACACATCTACATGTTTGCTGCCATGTGAGTTAACGCGTTATAAAAGGGGACTGATATATGGAAATGAATTGTGACAAGTGAGTGCAGATAAACAGGCCACCAGCTAGGTTGTTGGCACGTCTAAGTGCTACATTTATTCCCCAAAAGTGCGGAGGAACATATTTGCTTGGGCCCTTGCCAAAAACACTTGGTAGCCTCATTGCTGTCTGCCTTTGTTTGTCTGCAGCAAACACTCGGATTAACAGCTGCTTGCAAATCAAACGCGCTGGCGGCTTTCATGGTAAACTGACTAAACCGGGCAATCTGTGAGCTAGCGGGACTGGCCGTTCCAGGCCCATCTGCACATTGCCACAGGAAGGCAGCACCAAGGGGCTGTGACTCCCTGTCACCAAACACAGAGCTAAAGAAAATTCAAAAAGACCGTTCCTGTTGCAAGGAGAAGACGGGAGGTCCAGAGGAAGTTGATGACTAATGATTAAAAAACAACAATAAAAGGCCAGCTGAAAAGAGGTACAAGTTTGTACACATGCAGCAGTCACAGGGATCATTTACGTTCTGTAACCAAAGTTCAAAGGTATTTTTGAACAAATGTCTACGGGCTGCGGTAGAGTTGCTGCCTTAAGGGCCTGTCCCACCAGCATGCAACTCCATGTGATGAGCGCGACCTAACGTGGTCGCTTGAGCCGTCCAGCGTCGCGGGGCCGGTCCCACTTCGATCGCCGGAGCCGTGCGGAATTGTGCGGAGTTCGTCCCGACATCGCGCGGGGCTCCAAAAAACTGACTATGTTCAAAAATTCCGCGCGGCAACGGCTTGTCGACTCGCAGTCGCCTCGACGCATTAGACACCGCCTCGACGTCGTGCCTCTGCGACTCTCTCTGTAGGTGCCTCCGTGACCCTCTGTGTGTGTGGCTCCGTGGCCCTCTGTGTGTGTGGCTCCGTGGCCCTCTGTGTGTGTGCCTCTGTGCCCCTCTCTGTGTGCCCCTCTCTGTCCTGGCGAACTTACCTTGAAGACTTCGCTCCAAGTTCGCCTCACTTTGCGCCGCATTGCGCCACTCACCCGACCTCCGCGCGGCTCTCGCTGCCGGTTTGGTCACGCTTGCTACATGCAGGCGCATGCTGGTGGGAACGGCCCTGTATAGGGGATCACCCGACCTCCGCGCGGCCCCCGCTTCTAGTTTGATCGCGCTCATCGCATGAAGTCGGATGCCGGTAGGACAGGCCCTTTACAGCGCTCACAGCTAGCGCCAGAGACCCGGGTTCGATCCCGGCTACGGGTACTTGCCCGCACGGAGTTTGTACGTTCTCCCCGTGACCTGCGTGGGTTTTCTCCGCAGGCCTACAGGTCTTGTAGGTTAATTGGCTTGGTGTAAAATGTAAAACTGTCCCCAGTGTGTGTAGGATGGTGTCAAGGTGCGGGGATCGCTGGTCGCTGCGGACTCTCGACTAAACGAAACAACCCAGTTCACATTTGGTCACATCACAGCATCCCTCATGAGAGGGAGATCTTATAGGGGGGGGGTTGCACGTAAGGTCATCGGGTCAAAGGGCGTGACGCACGGAGCACCTCAACCCATGTGGAGGACAAGGCACCTTCCGGCACGAAACACGAAACACGAAACGCGTGCTTTCTTACCCGTTACAAACCTCTGAAAAGGTCATTTTTTGCGCTGTTAATAATTGTGGAAATCGGGGTAAGCGCGAGAGACATTTATCCTACTTCAGAATTCCAAAAGTGAGGAGAAATGACGGTAGATAGATCTAAAAAGTTTCAGAAGAGATAACCCACTGGAGAACCATGGGCGATTTTAAAATTTTACAGCCAGATTTATCACTTCTGAAACTTTTTAGATACCAAACGAATCACAAATAAATGCCTCACTGTCGATGAAATGCAGTGAGCAAACACAATAATTCCCAATATTTTCAATCTCAATATCTGCACGGCCACTGTTCATCAACCACTTTAGCTGTTGTTGTCCCTTCAGCTGCCGCTTCTCTCTACCGTCATTTCTCCTCACTTTTGGAATTCTGAAGTAGGATAAATGTCTCTCACTCTTACCCCGATTTCCACAAATATTTACAGCGCAAAAATTGACCATTTCCCCAGTTTTTAACGGGCCCACTACGCCGGAAACAATGGTCAGTGCTTACCTGCAGTTGTTTCAGGGTTATCTCCATTTAGGCAGGTTATAGACTATAGTTCGACGGTCCATTGCGAGGCTGGCTGGAGCACTGTTATATTTGTTTGTTAGTCTATTCCTGTCCCTGACTGTGTTTTTTAAATCAGGTTCGTGTTTTTGTCTTCTCTTAACTAGATTAAAGACTATTTTCTTGAACTTGAACCGGGTTTTTGACTACGTTACGCGGCTCTGAGGTACCTGCCTCCGGGAGTCGTAACTCCAGTTGGCGTAGCGTAGCAACAGTACGGGTCACGTGCAACCTCCCTATAGAGGTGCGTAGAATCATGAGGGGAATAGATCGGGTAGATGCACAGTCTCATGCCCAGAATAGGTAAATCGAGATGCCAGAGGACATGGGTTTAAGGTGAAGGGGGAAAGATTTAATAGAAATATGATGGGGTAACTTTTTCACACAAAGGGTGGTGGGTGCGTGGAACGAGCTGTCAGAGGAGGTAGTTGAGGCCGGGATTATAACAATATTTAAAATACATTTGGACAGGTACATGGATAGGACAGGTATAGAGGGATAGGGGCCAAAGGCAGGCAGTTGGCTCGATTGTAATCATGTATTGTCTTTCCGCTGACTGGTTAGCACGCAACAAAAGCTTTTCACTGTACCTCGGTACACGTGACAATAAATTCAACTGCACTGAAGACAGTGACACCATCCAATACCGGTGCTTGAAAGTAGTCAGATTAGGACAGTAATTATCCAGCTTAGATTGGACTAGTTTCAGAATGAATACGGGAAATGATCATAATTATAACAAATGATATTATCAATAAGGAAAAAAAGTAATTAGTAAAACCTAATTTATTTCTCAATTTGGAGTTTGAGCAGATTCACTCCGCATTTGGCAATCCTTCATTCCTCACATGCTTTTAGACAATGCAATTTATTGCGCAGTTTTTGATGGAGCAGCGGTCGGGTATAGTTTAGTTTGTGGTGCAGTGGAAAGCTAACCAGTCAGCGGAAAGACAATACATGATTACATCCAATACGTACACATGATAAGGGAGTAAAGGGCCTGTCCTACTAGCATCCGACTCCATGCGATGAGCGCGATCAAACTAGAAGCGGGGGCCGTTCCCACCAGCATGCGCCTGCATGCGGCAAGCGCGACCAAACCGGCAGCGAGGGCCGCACGGAGGTCGGGTAGAGTGGCGCAACGCGGCGCAAAGTGAGGCGAACTTGGAGCGAAGTCTTAAAGGTAAGTTCGCCAGGACAGAGAGGGCCACACAGAGAGGGGCACAGAGGCACACACACAGAGGACCACGGAGCCACACACATAGAGGGTCACGGAGGCACCTACAGATAGGGTCACGGAGGCACGACGTCGAGACGGTGTGTAATGCGTCGAGGCGACTGCGAGCCGACAAGCCGTTGCCGCGCGGAATTTTTGAACATAGTCAGTTTTTCGGAGCCCCGCGCGATGTCGGGACGAACTCCGCACAATTCCGCACGGCTCCGGCGATCGAAGTGGGACCAGCCCCGAGACGCTGGACGGCTCAAGCGACCACGTTAGGTCGCGCTCATCACATAGAGTTGCATGCTGGTGGGACAGGCCCTTAACGGTAGCGCAAGGTAAAGCCAGCAAAGTCCGATCAAGGATGGTCCGAGGGTCACCAACGAGGTAGATAGTAGTTCAGCACCGCTCTCTGGTTGTGGTAGGATGGTTCAGTTGCCTGATAACAGCCGGGAAGAAACTGTCCCTGAATCTGGAGGTGTGCATTTTCACACTTCTGTATCTCTTGCCCGATGGGAGAGGGGAGAAGAGGGAGTGGCAGGGGTGCAACTGGTCCTTGATTAGTTGACGAGGACTCGGTGGGCGGAAGTGCCTGTTTCTGCACTGTATCTCTGAAAAAAATATATATATTTTTAAAAACGTCAGTAAAATCGAGAACTTCAGGTAGTGGTGGAATGGCGGTAACGTTCAAGTCTGAGGCTGCCATAAACGGTTTAATTTCTCATTCGAGAAGATAAAGGGACTATTTCGGGCTGCGAGGAGTACGTCATCGTTTCATTTCCCCGAGTACAGCAAACACCTTGTCGGTAGTGGTCTAATATCTGTGCTGATTACATCATTTGCTAGTCTAGGGGTTCTAGTCTTACACATTCACATTCTCTTTCTTGCGTTTTTCTCTCTTTTAATATTTCATCTTAGCTAAAAATTAAAATGGAAACTGAACAATAAACGCATTGTGTCATATGCTGCGGTTTATACTCTTGTGCACGGCTTCTAATTTAAAAATTATAGAATTAAAATAATAATTCAATTTTCTGTATATAGAATGCCACTCACCCTTTTGTTGGAATGTATCACTTACTGATATTAACTCTTTAGTGCGAGATAACCGACCTCCACGATATTAATACTACAATAATACTTTATTAGCCGAGTATGTTTGGCAACATACCAGGAATTTTAATTTCATTTGTATAACTGACTTGGCAAATGAAATTCCTCATATGTTGCAAAATATACTTGGCTAATAAAACATTATTGTGATTGAAAAATACTACAGTCCTCCATTATGTCATTAGGGGAACCAAAAAAACTATTGAACAGTAACAAACTTTGCAATGTGCAGGAATTAATTTTGCAATGATATGTTCTTGGTACTCGTTTCAAAATAGGTATGTCGCATAAAATCTGAAAATGTTTGAAAATAAAGCTAAAAAGATAAGAAAGTGTTTCGTTTTTTTAGTTTTAGAGCGGGAGGAATCTTCAGGGGTTGGACAGGCTAGATGCAGGAAGATTGTTCCCGATGTTGGGGAGGTCCAGGACAAGGGGTCACGGCTTAAGGATAAGGGGGAAATCCTTTCGGACCGAGATGAGAAGGACTTTTTCCACACAGAGAGTGGTGGGTCTCTGGAACTCTCTGCCACACCTTGGCGAAACGTTGCCTATTTCCTTCGCTCCATAGATGCTGCCTCACCCGCTGAGTTTCTCCAGCATTTTTGTCGACCTGCTTACATGTATATTTGGTTGGGAAAATATACCCATTTAAAAATATTTTAATACCGCAAAGTTATCGAGTCATAGTGTCACGCAGCACAGAAACAGGCCCTTCGGCCCAACTGGGGCAGCACGGTGGGGCAGCATTAGAGGTCACAGCGCCAGAGACAAGGGTTCGATTCTGACTACGGGCGCTGTCTGTACGGAGTTCGCACGTTCTCCCCGTGACCCGCGTGGGCTTTCCCCGGGCGCTCCGGTTTCCTTCCCACACTCCAAAGGCGTGCAGCTCTGTAGGTTCATTGGCTTTGGCACAAATGCAAATTGTTCCCAGTGTGTGAAGGATTTCATCAGTGAGTGGGGATCGCTGGTCGACGCGGACTCGGTGGGCCGAGAGGCCTGTTTCCGCGCTGAATCTCTAACCCAAACTAAACAGAGGGGTAACGTGCAGGTTTTTAAGTTAATTAGCTTTGGTAAAATTGTAAATCCCCCCCCCCCAGTGTGCAGGACTGTGCTAGATCATGTTCGTAAATCATAGGAGCAGAATTAGGCCATTCGGCCCATCAGGTCTACTCCGCCATTCAATCATGGCTGATCTATCTCTGCCTTCTCCCTGTGACCTCTGGCACCCGTTACTAATCAGGAATGGGACCATCTCCTCCGCCTTAGAAGAATTTCACTGTACACGTCACAGTAAAGCAAACCGCGCGGGGATCGCTGGCCGGCGCGGACTCGGTCGGCCGAAGGAAATAGGCAACGTTTCGGGCCGAAACCCTTTGGGTTTGAAGGAAATAGGTAATGTTTTTCGGGCCGAAACCCAAGGGTTTGAAGGAAATAGGTAACGTTTCGGGCCGAAACGTTGCCTATTTCCTTCGCTCCATAGTTGCTGCTGCACCCGCTGAGTTCCTCCAGCACTTTTGTCTACCTTCGATTTTCCAGCATCTGCAGTTCCTTCTTGAACACTGAGGGCAGAGAATCATTTCCGGCAATATTTTCTATCAGGTTTCAAGTGCAACGGGCCTGCTCGTTGAAGCGGGTGGGACTGAAGAAGGGTCTCGACCTGAAACTTGCTATTGAGGGAGTGCAGCGTAGATTCTTGCTATTGAGGGAGTGCAGCGTAGGTTCACCAGGTTAATTCCCGGGATGGCGGGACTGTCACATGCTGAGAGAACGGAGCAGCTGGGCTTGTACGCTCTGGAGTTGAGAAGGATGAGAGGGGATCTCATTGAAACATATAAGATTGTTAAGGGCTTGGACACGCTAGAGGCAAGAAACATGTTCCCGATGTTGGGGGAGTCCAGAACCAGGGGCCACACACAGTTTAAGAATAAGGGGTAAGCCATTTAGAACGGAAACGAGGAAACACTTTTTCTCACAGAGTTGTGAGTCTGTGGAATTCTCTGCCTCAGAGGGCGGTGGAGGCCGGTTCTCTGGATGCTTTCAAGAGAGAGCTCGATAGGGCTCTTAAAAATAGCGAAGTCAGGGGATATGGGGAGAAAGCAGGAACGGGGTAATGATTGGCGATGATCAGCTATGATCGCTAGAATTTAGAAGATTGAGGGGGGATCTTATAGAGACTTACAACATTTTTAAGGGGTTGGACAGGCTGGATGCAGGAAGATTGTTCCCGATGTTGGGGAGGTCCAGAACAAGGGGTCACAGTTTAAGGATAAGGGGGACGTCTTTTAGTACCGAGATGAGAAAAACATTTTTCATCTCGGTACTCGCAGGAACGGGGTACTGATTGGGGATGATCAGCCATGATCACATTGAATGGCGGTGCTGGCTCGAGGGGCCGAATGGCCTACTCCTGCACCTATTGTCTATTGTTTATTGAAACACCACCCTTTCCTTCTCGCCAGAGAGGCTGCCTGTCCCGCTGAGTTACTCCATCGTGTTGTGTCCATCTTCTGACCATTGGAAACTTCAGTTCTTATACCGGGCAGGTGTAATACACTGCGAGGACTGAAGTATAATGTGCCATTTGCTCCACATAGACATTGCTGAGACGCCATCAATTACCGTCAGACTCGCTCGTGAATTATTTGTCACAGTTAATTACACTTTAGATTTTCGTAATCACCTTTAATCACTAGCCAGATCTTTGACAAGTGAGGACCTCGTCTGAGGTGGGTGACTGCGTGTGTGTCGGAAATAACTGCAGATGCTGGTTTAACTCGAAGATGGACACAAAATGCTCAGCGGGACAGGCAGCAGCATCTCTGGAGAGAAGGAATGGGCGACGTTTCGGGTCGAGACCCTTCTTCAGACTTCGGGGGGGGGGGGGGGGGGTTAACTAAGTACTCTCTGATGTTAAAGAATATTCCTTCATTCTGAGCATTAATACCGTTTTTCCGTCTTTTTAACTTCATTTCCAATTTTATGCAACATCTGTGGAACTCATTGCCACAGACGGCTGTGGAGGCCAAGTCAGTGGATGTGTTTACGGCAGAGAAAGACAGATAGATTCTTGATTAGTGCGGGTGCCAGGGGGTTATAGGGAGAAGGCAGGAGAATGGGGTTAGGAGGGAGAGATAGATCAGCCATGATTGAATGGCGGAGTAGACTTGATGGGCCGAATGGCCTAATTCTGCGCCTATCATTATTGACATAGAAACATAGAAAATAGGTGCAGGAGTAGAGGCCATTCGGCCCTTCGAGCCTGCACCGCCATTCAATATGATCATGGCTGATCATCCAACTCAGTATCCCGTACCTGCCTTCTCTCCATACCCTCTTATCCCCTTAGCCACAAGGGCCACATCTAACTCCCTCTTAAATATAGCCAATGAACTGGCCTCAACTACCCTCTGTGGCAGAGAATTCCACAGATTCACCACTCTCTGCGTGAAAAATGTTTTCCTCATCTCGGTCCTAAAAGACTTCCCCCTTATCCTTAAACTAATTAAGGTGTTGGACAGGCTGGATGCAGGAAGATTGTTCCCGATGTTGGGGAAGTCCAGGACAAGGGGTCACAGCTTAAGGATAAGGGGGAAATCCTTTAGGACCGAGATGAGAAGGACTTTTTTCACACAGAGAGTGGCGGGTCTCTGGAACCCTCTGCCACAGAGGGTAGGTGAGGCCAGTTCGTTGGCTATATTTAAGAGGGAGTCAGATGTGGCCCATGTGGCTAAAGGGGATCAGAGGGTATGGAGAGAAGGCAGGTACGGGATACTGAGTTGGATGATCAGCCATGATCATAGTGAATGGCGGTGCAGGCTCGAAGGGCCGAATGGCCTCTACTCCTGCACCTATTTTCTATGTTTCTATGAAAACTGCAGATGCTGGAAAATCGAAGGTAGACAAAAGTGCTGGAGAAACTCAGCGGGTGCAGCAGCATCTATGGAGCGAAGGAAATAGGCAACGTTTCGGGCCAAAACCCAAGGGGTTTCGGCCCGAAACGTTACCTATTTCCTTCAAACCCTGCACCTATTTTCTACGTTTCTATGTAAACTGTGACCCCTTGTTCAGATGGCCTTTAATCACGCATTCTCTTTCCGCTGACGGGTTAGCAGGGAACGAAAGTATCCCACAGTACCTCGGCGCACGGGAGGACGCTCAACGTCGACCACGTACGCACGCTGTGCGCGGCTGGTTCACTCCTCGCTGTGTAGACTTCTTTAACCTCGTCTGCGCCGAGGCGAACAAGACAGACTCAATTAATTAACGCGTTGCAGACAAAAGTGTTTTATTGTGGTCACGGGCGAGGGATAAATCATAAAAATGGGGGCCAAAGAAGAATAAATACATTTTATTTCCAAGTTTAAAGTACCCGGGAAGATGCAGGGTGGAAGCTTTCTACTATTTTATGGCCCCATTAAATTTTACAGCAAGCTCCTGTGAAGAAAACCTCAAACAGATTATACTTACTGGAGTGTGTCATGTATGTATATCATGCTTCCAATTGAGTGTTTCAGAGACAGGTACGGAGAGGATGAGCCAAGCGGATGAGAGAGAGAGAGAGAGAGGGGGAGAGAGGGAGAGAGAGGGGGGAGAGAGAGAGTGAGAGAGAGAAAGAGAAAGAGAAAGAGGGAGGGGGAGAGAGGGAGAGAGAGGGACAGAGAGAGAGAGAGAGAGAGAAAGACAGAGAGAGGGAGGGAGAAAGAGGGAGGGAGAGAGAGAGAGAGAGAGAGAGAGAGAGAGAGAGGAACAGAGAGAGAGAGAAAGAGGGAGAGAGAGGGAGGGAGGGAGAGAGAGAGCGAGAGAGAGAGAGGGACAGAGAGAGAGAGAGAGAGAGAGAGAGAGAAAGAGGGAGGGAGAGAGAGGGGGAGAGACAGGGAGATAGAGAGTGAGAGAGTGAGGGGGAGAGAGATAGAGAGTGAGAGAGAGAAAGAGAAAGAGAGAGGGGAGAGAGGGAGAGGGGGGAGAGGCAGAGAGAGAGAGAGGGGGGGAGAGGGAGAGAGGGAGAGAGAGAGGGAGGAGAGGGGGGAGAGGGAGAGAGAGGAGGGGGAGAGAGAGAGAGAGAGAGAGAGAGCAAAAAAAGGAAGAGAAAGAGAGAGGGGTTTAGGGAAAGAATGAGGCTGTGCATGAAGGAACTGCAGATGCCGGTTTAATCCGAAGACAGACACAAAATGCTGGAGTAACTCAGCGGGACAGGCAGCATCTCTGGAGAGAAGGAATGGGCGACGTTTCGGGTCGAGACCCTTCTCCAGACTGGGGGAG